>JAULBS010117466.1:0-14492 GCA_032355785.1 Symmetromphalus regularis | reverse complement strand
CCCCCCCCCAAATCAGTTCATCCCCAAGTCAGTTCGCCCCAGAAAAAGTTGCCAGTTCGACCCAAGGTGAATGCCAGTTCGCCCCCACCCTGTGTACATTCGTCCTCAATAGTTTGTTGTCTGTTGTCGTTAATCCAGAATGAATGCAGGAGCATTGACAGTCACAAATTTACTATTAGCTGTCATTTTGTCCGACATTTGTTATTGTTTCAAATGAGTTTAAGATACGTATTTCGAGTACTTTCTAGATAATATAAATAATAACACCTGGCCTTATAAAGGCTTATTTCATGGAACAGTTAACCCATATAACAGTCTGTTTGTTCATTTAAATTTACAAACACATAAATGCTTTCGTCTCTTCCATGATTTATTATATAGACAACAATCAGAAGATGTAAAGAGGTAAGTTTTTTTTGGCTACAATTTTTTCTAACAACTACAGTCAGACATACATTATTATATCTGTCATTAAACATTAACATCTTTATTATCTGACTAAAATGTATAACATATTTTGGATCATATCTGACTGATACAAATAGTTGGGGGTGAACAAACAAACAATTGGGGGCAAACTGACAAATCGTTGGGGGCGAAGTGGTAAAACATGGGGTGAACTAGTATGGTGGCAAAACATCTGGCATTCTTTTCCTTCCGTCTTTATTGTTATTATTAAATTGTTTTTAATTCTTATTTTATATTAAAGGCAAATTTTAGAAGAGGCTGGTAATTGGGATGGAAAACGAAGATTAAAAATAGTGGAAAAAGGCCGGGTTGCCATTCCTCTGAAAACCAAAACTTTGAACTGGCAACAGATTGGATGTCTGGATCTGTCTCATGATATCATCTCAGTTGACTTGCCTGCATCTAAAAAATATTGTTTAAAGAATCCAGCAGCAACATTGTCAACATCAGTCTGGCAATTTGCGCAGACACACGGAATAGCGAGGTGTTCTGTACTTGAAAGTAGTATTCCATCTCACTGGGAAAAGCATGGTGATTTAATATTATTACCAGAAAATGCATTTAATCATCATGAATGGCAAAAACAAGGTATGCTTACAATTCTTTTGGTGTATTGTGGATTTTCACTTTCATCACATACATATAAAAACATTTATATTATTCATCAAGTAATGATTTGTTTGTTTTGTCAACACCACTAGATCACATTGACTTTTTAATCATCAGCTATTGGATGTCAAACATTTGGTTGTTTTGACCCAGTGTATGCCAGCTCCAACAGTCATCAAGTTATAGTTTCAAACTTTCATATATTCATTAGATGAATTATTTTCAATTTCATTACATTGTTTTTTTTAGAAAAATGCAATACACATCCAAGTGTTTTCATACTTTTTTTTTGTCTTTTTTTTTAAAAACTTTTTTGTTTTGTTTTTATGATTTTTTTTTTTTTTATGTACCTACATGGATGTCAGGCCCGCAGGAACCAGGGACCAGGCTTTTTTTTATATTTTTTAATATACACGTTAAGGTTTGCAATTTTAACCAAAATCTGATATAGATTTTGTACCTGATCCATCTGTGACCCCTCCCTCTCCCAAAGTGGTACATGCACATATAGGTTTTGAATCATATTTTAGAAAAGTAATTTTTCTACCACTCTAAATTATTGTAATTATTTCTACCAACTGCATTTAACTGTCATGTATGGCAAAAATAAGGTATGTTGTAAGTACATAATTATTATATACCGTATATGTATACAATATATAGATTTCGTGTACAGAAGGTTTATCAGTTGTAATATATATATATATAAAACAATGTACATGTATATTCATCATTTAATGATGTTATATATTTAGTCTAGTATTCACTAAATTAATTATTATCAATAAAAAAATAAATTTTATTAAACTGCTTTTAGCAATATACTTTACATACAAAACCCAATATTTTAGTAACTTGTTTTTTTAATTATGTTTTTCTTAAGTTCATCTTTTGTTACCACACTGAACATACTAAGAATTAAATGATATCTACATGTACATGTATGTAAGTCTTGTACTGTATACATGTATATATCTTAACTATTTATAATAAATTTGTTTATTGTAGGTGCTGGACTTTGGCAGTGTGTTGCTGAGGCTCTAGGCTGTGTACGACTTGCCAAGAAGTGTACCGTGTCTCAGGACGGGTTCCGAACTCCTCAGGTTTCTCTTCTACTGGGATCAGATGGGTGGGTTGAACAAGTGGATAATGGTATCAGGTAAAATGTAAATGTTTTATAGAGCTTTCCATTCCAACCAGTGGTCCACAACTGGTTCATCAAAGGCCGTGATATGTGCTGTCATATCTGTGGGAAAGAGCATATAAAAGATCCCTTGCTGTTTATCGTAAAGAGTAGCCTATGTGGTGGTAGCAGGTTTCCTCTAAAAGACATATCATGTATGACGTCTATTAGCCGATGTGAAGATAAAAATCAGCGTGCTCTTGAGGTGTCATTAAATATTTAAAATAAACTTTACTTTTGTTTTATAGTGCATTATTGTTAACAAATGTTTTATCTCATTAAAGTATGGTAATTAGAGAAAAGCATAACAATAACATTTTAATTATGTTTGTAATTTGTAGTAATGTACATCTTCTTTGCTTATTACTTCTTAAATGTACCTTTTAATACAAAATTCAGGGCATAAAATCTGACAAACCATTTATCATCAAATTTATCTCGCAGGTGAAATAATTTTTCTTAATCATGAATTTTATGAGTTACAAAGGAAAATTACATTGTATTTTACTATGGATATAAATCTAATTTAAATAGTTTGATCTTCTATTTATTACTTCAGACAAATGTAATTATGCATTTTTGTGTGACTCTTTCAGATTTCCTTTGTGCATGACATTTTAGAAACATGCAAGCCCATAATGTTATAGATGTTGATATCTTGAACTTTTGCCTTGTGGTATTTCATGTATTTGCACTTTGTGAAATTGTAGTTGTATATTTAGACTAGTACATATATATGCAAGCTGATTGGTCATAATGGCCAGAGTGACCCAATGAAATTTCATGTTACTGACTTTGTGATATTTTCAAAATGTTCATTGTTATGAGTGCCGATTAGGGTAATAAAATGTACTAATACATTATTACATGTATATACATGTAGAACATCAGTGGTCTAATACATTATTACATGTATATAGAATATCAGTGGTCTAATACATTATTACATGTATGTAGAACATCAGTGGTCTAATACATTATTACATGTATGTAGAACATCAGTGGTCTAATACATTATTACATGTATATAGAATATCAGTGGTCTAATTCATTATTACATGTATGTAGAACATCAGTGGTCTAATACATTATTACATATATATATAGAACATCACTGGTCTAATACATTATTATATGTATATATAGAACATCATTGGTCTAATACATTATTAGGTGTATATATAGAACATCACTGGTCTAATACATTATTACATGCATATATAGAACATCAGTGGTCTAATACATTATTACGTGTATATATAGAACATCAGTGGTCTAATACATTATTACATGTATATATATAGAACATCAGTGGTCTAATGGTAGGACAGACTCAATCTAAAGACAGTTGTTCAAAACATAGGTTGGCTCACACTGACTACACTGATTACATGTTGAAATGATCAAATGTTTAACATCCAATAGCTGATGATTAACAAATCAATACAGAACAATAACAACATGTATATTTATAGTATGTTATTTTTAGGTACACATACGATGTCACAAAATGTATGTTCAGTGCTGGTAATATCACGGAGAAGCTGCGAGTCTCCAGGTTCAACTGTAGTGGAGAAACTGTCGTAGACTTATACGCAGGTTAGTTATTAAAATATACGTCAACTTCACCACTCCCACTTGCATATTTATGTTAAACATTGGAATGAGAGAGACGAGTTGGTTCTAGGATGTCCAACTGAGGTGCATTGAGCTGTCATATTCACCCCCACACTGGATCCACTAGGCTTTTAACTGTTTGAGCTACTGGTCAAGAACTGGTATACTAAATGCTGTACAGAGGAGGGGGGGGTTTAGATGGGCCTGTGATTTTGAGGGGGCCGACACCAATGATATTTAGGATTGATTACGAAAATACTTAATGAGCAGTTTAATATTTCCCATCTGGGAAATTTAATTTTAAAATATAAAAGATATTTAGCCTAACATTTTGATATTACTTTGAGAATGATTTCCATTATTATTTTTTAAATATATTTTAGGTATTGGATACTTCACATTGCCATACCTGGTGCATGCTGGTGCATACGTTGTTCATGCGTGCGAGTGGAACCCTGCAGCTGTAGACGCTTTAGAGAAAACTCTCAAACTAAACCAAGTCCAACATAGATGTGTAGTCCATTTTGGAGACAACAGACAGGTTGGTTACAGGATTTCACGTTTAAGGTGCATGCTCGTGCCCATAGTTTTCGACCAAGGAGCGTGAATAATTGCGCTCCAAAAATACCACCGAGTCTGGTAATTCTCGGTTTTTGCAAAAATATTTCGAATATAATTAGAATCGATCACATAAAAAAATTTCATCGTTTTAAATTATCACGAATATCATAAATAAATTGACCCCAAATATGTAATAAATCTTCAACTCGCGTAATTGTCGGAGAAATAGAGCAAAAAAAATTCTTTTTTAAAACGTCCGGTTTTGTCAATTAAATCGACTGGTGGTCGTCTCTTCGATAAAATAAATTTTGCGTAACAGGTACATATTTCAGTTTAAATCCATTTAATTAATAAACTATGCTAGTTGGAAACATGTAATTATGTTTTTGGAGAAAATAGGGAATTCCGTTATCACGGAAAATCAGTGCTTCTAGTATACCAAATATGAATACTGTACATGCCAACACTAACTCCCCGATGATGATGACATGAACAAACACTCTCACAGAAATTATGATTTAGAACTGATACACATTGCTAATTATTGACTCTGACCAAATGTATCAATGATTCTAAATCAATTGAATCATTCAATTGATTTTAAGGAAAAAGCTCCCTATCACTTCTGTAGGGGTGTGATTATGGAGAGTGAAAAAGCTTCCCTGAACCTTACTTGGGGAGAGATTTATAGCTCTCCTCTACTTTTCAAATGTGAAACCCTGTGGTGGCAGCGGGTTTCCTCTAAATAAATATGTCAGAATGACCATATGATTGATGTCTAATAGCCGATGATAAAATAAGAATCAGTGTGCTCTAGAGGCGTCTTTAAATAAAGCAAACTTTAGTTTATTCTTATTAACATACTTACATAAAACTAAGCTGTAATTAAAATTTCTATTACATTTTTTGCAAGTTTTATCCTGTAAAGTATTTATTAAACTATTTCATGAAATTTCATGTAACTATATGTTTTGAATGTTTATTTGCAGGTGTGAATTCTTCCTATTTGGGAAAACACAGCTCCATAAATGTTCTGTTTAGAGTGGTGTCACTGTGTGTTCGCAAGCATTCAGCCGTTCTAAAACTTGCACTGGACAACCTAACCAACCTGACAAAGTCAAGTAAGTGTCTACTCTAAGCACTTTCCACACTCGGCACAGGGAGGTCATGTGTAGCTATTTACTTCAGGCTCTAACCTTTAGACTACTGAATTCTTTTAAGATTTACTTCCCCAAAAAACTGGATTATTTTTGGGAAAAGCAAATGAAATTAAAAAAAAAAAACCCACGTAAACCATGCTTGGTAATTCGTATTTATTCTAGCCCTCACACTCGGTGTTATTCAAAAATTTTATTTGAAAATTCTCTTGCTATTAATTTCCGATATTCAGAATCAAAATCCTAACCTTCGGTAAACCCCAAAATAATATTTATTCCCAATTAGCACTTCAAAATATCTGCTTAATGCCGTGCCGCCATTGCTTATCACATTATGAAAACCTCATGAAAAATAACCACGTTTACACCAAAAACTTTGATCGATAAAGGAGTTCTAACACTTCAAAAATCCACCATTTGCAATTGGAAACATTCTATGTATTTAGCTATTGTGTCGTTTCCTTCCATAATGGATTTAAGCAACAGGAAATACTAATTTTAAAGGGCCAGTTCGGTTGTTGAGAAATGTCGCCTTCAGTATTCAAGCGTTTACATGACATTGTCGAGAAAAGTCGCCTGCAGTGTTCAGAAGGTTAATTACCTATGTCGATTGATTCCAGTATTCAGAACCAAAGGAAATGGCACAATTTTAGAGTAATCATTTCCAGTATTTTCTAAAAAAAAATTACAATTTTATTTATTTTCTTATTAGGTACTGGTAGTCATTTATTAGATATTTAAACTGGTCAGTTAATTAAGGTTAATTGCACAGTGCAAGTTGAATGAAGAATAACACATAAAACAGAAAGGTTCTATCTTGTTTCCTTTTCGAGATATTCACATTTTAAGATTTTGTTATTTACAATGAATGAAATTAGTCTTTAACACTGAATGAATGATGATGTTGTTATATGTGTGATTCCTCCAGTATTTCATGTATGATGAAAAGGATTGCATTTAAATTATGTAGTGGTTGTGTAGATTTTACTAATTTAAAACTTAACACTGAATGATATCCAACTATTTGTGAAACGGCATTCAAAACTGAAGATAAAAAAAAAACACCCACTGTCCACAAAGTATTGTCAACACAGCCCTAGAAACACATGATTTGTTTATTCTAGGTACTTGTCTTCTGTGCTGTTTTTTTCTAAAGCTATGGAACAAACACCTCAAACAACTTAAATATTCAACCGCAGCCAATTTTTACTGTGGAAAACAAAACATCTGGAAAATGTAAATGACTTAAATGACCATTTCTTTAAAAGTTGTACTTTAATTCATTTGAACTTTTGAATATCAATAGACTAAAAACTGTACTATATAATAAGTAATTTGTTTGCTCTACATTTGAAAACTTTTATTATTTTAAAATAAAATCAGTATAAAAGAAATGTATTGTTTCCTTTCAAAGGTAAAAAAATAAAATAAATGTGTATTACTAAATTGACCAAGTTCTACAGAACTTACTGTACTATATAATAAGTAATTTGTGTGCCCTATGTATAAATGTAATTAATGAATTTGTCAAGACAGTTTATGAAAAAAAGATGAAAAATAACGCACTTCATTGACAATATTTTTATTATTTTAACACACTTCATTGACATTAGTTTTTAAAAGTCCTAAAGCTGTTGAAATACATTCATTTTTTTTTAAACACTATTGTATGACAAATTGTTGGTATTTGTCCTCTAATTTTTAATATTTGGAATTGTCAAAATTCTTCCATTTGATTTGAAGTATTCATTTCAAACTTCAAGGTCCCAGCTGAAGAGATATTTTGCATCAACTCTGTCAACATCATCTACCCGTGGCCATCAAAATGTAATGATCTGAAATCAATTAATTATCATCCACATTAATAATAATAAAATTAATTTTAAAAAAATACTAATAAATAATTGTCATTATAATTGTAGGGGTGACAGGTTTCAAAAATTGAAAATTATTTTTCATAAATGCTCCTTATCCAAACAAAAAATACCTAAATTAATAAAAACAGGCCTGCATACAAAATAGTTTAAGAATACTTTAATAACAAGTACTAGGAAAAATAAAGTTATAAGTATTGAAAAATGTATAAAATTATGATGTTGACATATTGGGCAAATCCATTTTTGTAGACTCAACATCACAAATTGTAAATATGCCATAATTCATACGATAATAATTAAAAATTTCTTAATGAAAAAACATTTGTAATAACCATTTCATTGTAAATATATGTAAAGTTTACTTCGATAATTATTAATAGTTACTTACTGATTTCCTGTCGAATACTAGCTTGCTGAACAAATTGTTCCTCTGAACCACGATAGCCTGTGGGCACCGCCATATTAGAATGTCACTGACTGACCTTGTGCAAATCAAAAGCGCTCCGTTGCCATTCTGTAAAACTCGGAAAAGGTCACGGTTTCATAATCTACATATTTTAAGCTTTATTTTGATATAACTTTTGTGGGGTATTAGATCAGTATTTTTTTTTTTTTTAATTTGACATTTTTTTTGTGAGGGGTAGATTTTTTGTTCTGCATAATTGTATTTTGTTTTAAATATATGGGTATCATATACAAAACTAAAGCTCATTCAGTCGTCTTTCTGATCAAGCACCAAGCGAAACAAAACACCATGCTTTAAGCAGACCGGAAGTTTTTCGATTAACGCGATGGCCATTGAAACAAAAGATAGTGATAATTAGCAAAAGAGGCCGTAATGAATTGTGTTATGGTTGGTTGTCTTAAATAAAAAACTATTAATTTTGGCCTCAAAATAAAGATTAAATCTTTATTTAATTCACAATATTTTTCTGAAATAAATGGAGCCGACGTAAGGACCAAGTATACTCCCCCCTCAAGTGAAGCTACGTCCCGGAGCTGTGGGCCACGGACAGTTGAGCTGTTACAGGTTCTGACCATTTTTTAATCATGTTGTTGATTTAAGAACATACCTCGTCCCTACGTCGGCTTCATTTATTTCAGAAAAATCTTAACCTCCACTGAGGGGATTCGAACCATGATTCTCAGTTTGAGAGTCCAGCGTTCTTCCAACTGAGCTAATATGGAAATTCCCACTAGCTGCTGCCAATAGGATCCCTTTTTCTATACATGGAAGCTTAGAATGTTTTCCTCACCGCGTACATTCAGACCAGGGTGTGAATATTTGGAGTAACATTATCAAGGAACTCTGCACAGTTTGTAGTACCGAGCAGTCAAGAACTAGTCCCTATCGTCCTATGCTAACGGAATGTCGGAGCAATTTAATAGAACTTCGCTTGACATGTTTGGTACACTCAGTACAGCTCAGAAGGGTGATTGGAAAAGTCATGTAGCCCCTCTGGTGTATGCTTATAACAGCACTCACCATGAATTGACAGGCTATTCTCCCTTTTTTTTGATGTTTGGCAGGAATTCTAGGTTACCAGTAGACATTGGATCCATTGTAACGGTATAGCTTTGAATGTTGACTCAAACATCGAAAGGGTTCACAGTAATTTATTGGATAACAACAAAAATGACCCTGTAAAAACAATAAACGATCATAAATATCAGAGGTTAAAAGTGTTTGAATTACTATAAAAAATACAACAAATCGAAACACAGCATTATGAAATATATTCATAATGAAAGACATTCGAGTTCCACACAAAGTATAAAAATTTATATTATGTCATGACCATTCCGTATTATCGGAATACTCAGGCTCTATTCTCAAAACAAATCTACATACATGTATGGTCCAAATTGATAAAAATATACTTAAGTGATAATAGTAAATGCATAACTCTTAAACATATTCCGTATTCTGAGATTTAATATTTAACTGGTTATTTAAATAAATATTACAAATTATGCTGGACTGGTATATTAATAGTTACTATTAATATATACATGTATATTCAGAAATCCCTATAACTTAACCAGTGATGATATCCATCACAGATAGACTTGAAAACAACATCCGATATGACACACATATGATTCATTTGCGCTGGTCAAGCGCTCATGAAGCGTACGTGTGACAAAGCACATGCATTATAATGTTATTATAAATAGGACACACATATACAGTACTACACACCTTTGCTATGGGCAAAATGGTCAACAGCTAGATAATGTCTTGTAACAAGATCTTATGTTCCCATCTAGAAACAAATGAGCTTGTCGGAAGAAGTAGCCTATGTGGCAGCAGAGGGTTTCCTCTAAAGACATATGTCAGAATGACCATATGATTGATGTACAATAGCCGATGATCACATAAAAATCAAAGTGCTCTAGAGGCGTCGTTAAATAAAACAAACTTTAATTTTTAGAAACAAATGAAACATGTTTGCATATTTATAATGACATAACTCGAAATGGACTCAATATTAATGTTAAAAACATATTCCAATATTATAAATACATATATACATTTAGCTTTAGAAAAGTTTTATCAACAAATGCTACTTTTAAATACAAAATATTATTAATATGGAAACTATTATAATTATAGCATTTGTTACCTTTTAATTACTGACCTATTACAGTTTTTAACATTGCAAATACATACATTTACCTATCTTTATTATAAAATACATTTATTAGCTTTTAATATTAATTGAATACTTATAATTACTATTTTATGTTATATAAAGTAAAGTTAGTCATACCTGGGTGCAAAGTGTCTTGACATTCATAAAACAAAAAGGATACATAGTTTCGTAGCAATGGTCTCTCGCTATCTACCACAGAATTGTTAACAACACTGGCTACTGTAAGCAAACTACTTATCTGTCTATCAGAACAAAGTCATTCATAATTAAGTTCTGTATACAAAAATCAAATAATGTATTTATTAAAAAAATGTGACCGATACCTGTTTATGTTAATGCCATATATGGAAATTAGGTAAGACCCCAGATATATGTTTCTATGCCAGATAAAAAATAGACATAGTAAACAACTTACAGAAATAATCTTGATGTATAAATATCTATGTTAATAAACTTATTGTCATTTAAAATGTTTCATAATATATTGTGCTATGCAATTCGCTCACCTTTGTCTTAACCCATTACCTTACTTTAACAAGTAATTTCATGAAAGTAAGACAACATGGAAAGGTTTTAACACTAATCAAAAGGGTATATATGTTAAACTTTTATTTGAAATATAATTTTCACCAAAAGCATTAATTTGAAAATTTGACCTCTGTGGACCATTCGCGAGGAATTGCCCATAGGCAATAATTGAATAATATAATAATGCATATTGATATTATGAATGCTTGCTTTAGTGACATTTTTTCTAATTATAGAAAGTAATGCTGCACGGACTATTGGCATGGGAGGGGTGCCAACAATTCTGTCATTGTATTCTGAATGGCACCAGATTGACACCAAACACAAACATATAAATCTGAGGAAGGCCTTTCTCCACATACTTAAAAATGTCACTAATCTCCGTAAGTTGGTTTAATTTCATCTTAAATATCTTGCACTTAAAAAGTTTAGAGCTTAAACCATAAAATATTTCAGTTGTAATAAATGTAATGATTAACCAAATAAAAACCATTATGTTTTTCTTTCCTGAAACCTGCATGTAAAGATGACATTGATTTTTTAGCCATCTAATATTATTAAGTATTTTACATTCTCTCAGTAAATGCTATTATGATAGGCTAGTATTATATGTTACAGGGTCTGATCAAAAGTAACTGGTTTAATTTGATTATATGTTCATTATGTTACAGGGTCTGTTTGGATGTCACTGGTTGAATCTGATCATATAATTATTTATTATATTTTAAAGGGTCAGGTCAGAAGTGACTGGTTGAATCTGATCATACATTTATGTATTACATGTTACAAGGTCTGGTTAGAAGTCACTGGTTTAATCTGATTATACATAATTATGTTATTTGTTACAGGGTCTGGTTAGAAGTCACTGGTTGAATCTGATTATACATAATTATGTTATTTGTTACAGGGTCCGGTTAGAAGTCACTGGTTGAATCTGATTATACATAATTATGTTATATGTTACAGGATCTGGTCAGAAGTCACTGGTTGAAATTGACTATATATGTGTTTTATGTTACAGGTTGGAAGTCACTGGTTGAATCTGACTATATATGTGTTATATGTTACAGGTTGGAAGTCACTGGTTGAATCTGATTATATATATGTTATATGTTACATGGTCAGATTGGAAGTCACTGGTTGAATCTAATCATACAAGTCATGTATTATATTTTACAGGGTCATATTGGAAGTCACTGGTTGTATCTGATCAGACAAGTCATGTATTATATTTTACAGGGTCAGATTGGAAGTCACTGGTTGAATCTGATTATATAATTGTACATTTATAAGTGGCAAATGAACTGCTTTACCCCCAGGGCTTATTCCCGGTCATATATTGTACATGTATATGTTACAGTGTTAGGTCGTAAGTCACTGGTTGAATCTCATCATACATGTATTATATGTTACAGGGTCTGGTTAAAAGGCACTTGTTGAATCTGATCATATGTAACACTATTATATGTTAAAAGGTCAGGTCGGAAGTCACTGGTTGAATCTGATCATACAATCATGTATTAAATGTTACAGGGTCTGGTTAAAAGTCACTGGTTGAATCTGATCATATACATGTATGTATTATATGTTAAAGGGTCTGGTTAAAAGTCAGTGGTTGAATCTGATCATACATGTATTATATATTACAGGGTCTGGTCGGAAGGCACTGTCCGATTATGAAGGTATGCGAATACTATATGAGACATCTCAAGAAGTTATTGATTGCCGTGAGATGGAAAGTCTAATTCTGCTGGCAAGTCTGATAATGCGCAAGTGCTGTCCAAGAAACAAACTGCCCTTGAAGGAAGTGATGAGTGCCGTTATCTACCCACTGCCAGCATCTGACTTCCATATACCAGAATGTGGCTGTCCCACAGATGATCAAGGTACCCAATCGTCTATGTATTGGCTCAGATCTAATAATAGGGGTGCATCGGTATATTGCAATAAGTTCCGAGTCCAATACACACCGTGATATGGTTTCATGTATCGAGATTCATCTACCTAATGAGTATCCATCTATAAAACCTATGACTATGACAGTAAGTTATAAAAAAAAAAAAGTTTAAATTAATTAAAACATAAAAATCTACTGTGTCTATATATTCTCTTTTACAATCTGAAATTGGTACAGGTCTGTCTGTCTGAGATATGTTTAGTAATTAGCATGATAGTATCAAAATATGACTTTATCACATCTTGGTAATTAATCAAACTGTATTGCAGTATGTATTGCAATATGAGTTTGTGGTATCACAACATATCGCAATATGGTTTTGGCTGTATCGTTGCACCCCTATCTAATAATGTAGGATACTGATTTAATGCACTCCCTACACACCCAAATCACCTTTATCTTCTGATGCTCAAGTTCAGCTTTGTTTTGTTTTCCTCATAGTAGCATCAGCTTAGAAAAGAACCATTGGTACTGGTCCTATCGGGTGGCTAAGGGTAATTGCGGTGGATACATCATCTCTCTATCTCACTAAAGTCAGGGCTCTGTGAAACACATTTTTTGGTCCAATGGTAGCTGCTATGGTACCACCCTTATAAGTCTTCAGTTTAGTTTGTTTAGTCATATTTGCAAATGTTTTCAGGCCCGACTTACTAATGGGATTGTAAAAGTTACATGTTTGACCAGATTTGAATGAACCATACACAAATCTCTCCATCTTTTCCTCAACTGTTTCTATTATGTTGAGAAGTGACTTGTGCACATTTGTTGATGTGTGCAAGCCTGTAGATATATTGATAAGAAGCCACTGGTGTGATTCAGACTCGATTGGATCAGTCATGTCGTTGACATGTTAAGAGCTTTGAGTGCAGATGAAAGCAGTTGTTTGTGACTTGGCTATGCCACCTTTTGGCAAGATATTCTTTCATAATATGCAGGTGTGAAGATTAGCAGTTTGCACAATTAGGCCTAAAGCGCGAGACTACTGGTTTCTGGCCTCTAACACTAACAGGTTCATTATAATCAGGCATGGTACTTCTCTGCGAAATTGTGGAATTCCACGAATACTTCTTTGCGGAATTCTGTGAAAAGAAAAAAAAAATTTTTTTATAAAATAATAATAAAAGAAAATATTTAATACTTGTTTTTTTTAACAAATCCTTGGTTGTTTTCTGTGTGAATGCATGCAGTATCAATGCATAATCCTTGCACTCTTTGTGTGTGTAGGGGTCAATAAAGCACTTTATAAGGATTGGCTGCTTGCCTAATGTATTTATCAATATTAGGTTCAAAAGGGTGAAAATTTTTAAATTGTTTCAGAAGAATCATTAAGGTAAGAGACTGAAATAAAAGTTAATTTCAAATAGTTATTTTGTTTTCCTATTAAATATTTATTAATTATTCAATAGAGTTTAGGAAATAAAAAGAGATGAACCATATACAGTGAAACCCCAACTAACAATCACCCCGGTTCTAAGACCACCCTGCTATAAAGACTGATATTTTAAAGACCCGAATTTCTCTTATTTTATAGGAAACCAACCCCGAAATTAAGACCAACCCGCTATTCTGGATTACGACCAGTAAAATCAGTCCCAATGGTCGTTTTCAGTGTATTTTGACCCCACCAAAGCTACCAAATTAAAATAGCAACCTCGTGTATCATGACTGGTGTTCAATTTAAATCACTGTAATGGTCAGAATAGCTGCTCTGTTTTTATCCAAAATTAACAGGCGGCACCTAGGTGCAATAAACCTCTTAGTTTTGTATGTAGAAAAGGATTTGAAATGATATTAAAAATTGCATGCGGTACTTTCAGTTTTCGTAAGCCGGTACACTTTGGTATAACGGTAACAGATCCATTGTAAGCAAAACACATT
>JAULBS010117455.1:0-14493 GCA_032355785.1 Symmetromphalus regularis | reverse complement strand
ACCTTTCCAAAACAGCAAAGAGTTTCAAAATCGAATAAGTATTGACCAAGTTATGACTATTTTAAGCTACTCGATTTAGGCGAAATGGAAAATGCGAAATTTGAGAAAACAGCCATAGAAATTTGGTCACGTGGTAGCAGCAACGCACAGCTGTTTACAAGCAGGTACCTTGCTATAATCAGAAATACATCACCTTTCCTCATTAATAGTATGTCGGCATGCCCATTAATGGAAAGTCTGTTCTCACCTGGTCATTTTGATGTGTATTGTTAGTGATGTTTGCGGCGGGAATTGGGTGAAGTTTGAGCATAGAAAGTGTGTAAATCACGGTGATTCTTGCCCATTATACCATTGTTTTGGAGAGGTATGGATACAAAATGTTGCTCAAATACCACTTTCAAATTGGAAAGGTCGTCTGAAACCTACAGAGGTCAGAGTTTGATGTTTGTAAAACCTAAGAATGTGAAAATCCCCAAATGGTAAAAAATAAGTTCAATTGCTACATTGCACTATAAATAGCCTGTACTCAATAATTAACTTGTGCGAGAAGCGTCTGGTTTCAATGGCGTGCCTCACATATGGTTCATTGTAAGCAGCTAAACCAGAGGCAGTTGCAGAAACTTTGGAAGGTGGTACAAAAATATTTTAAAGATTTTTAATACTGTAGAGTGAGGATCCAAAGTTAGTTGTTAGTAGTAGTTAATTATTTCCAAATTATAATGGCGGAAAAAAATATTTGATGGCCAAGGGGTGGATGAGGTCTGAACCACCTTGGATCAATCAATGAAGATGTTCCTGTTATTGATATAAAGAATGTTTTGGATATCATAAAAATAATTAAATGTAACTGAATCAACAGCTAAAAGTTACAAAAAGTGAAAGCAGACTGAATTTCAACCATTATGCAAACATTATAAAATTTGGTACTCTCACTTTTTGTACATTTCCCAATTTGAAATAAATCTGAAGAGAATAACTGTTATGATAGTAAATTTATACTTTTCTACTTGCTGCCTGTGCATGCTGCTCAGATTCCCGAACTCTGTTTTCCATTCTACGAATATTACTAGTACATTCTGACATTATTCTTTCAGCCTAAAAAAAACAAAAATACAAAGACATTTTAAGATATTTATTTAGAAGTTTGTACATTTTGCAAATCTAACATTATTAACTTTACAGTTTTATTACACCTACCTGCTAAACATATAAATCTCAACTATTTAAAAATTAGAAATAATCAAAAAGCTTTGTGACAAACATCCACAGATGCATCTAGTGACCATTCAATTGCATTTTGTCATAAAATGTAACACAAAATTAAAATATAAAAGTGGACACAGCCACTATAAAACCACCATCTATAACTAACCTTCAGACTTACGACAGTGAGATAAAAAAAAAACACTGGCCTAAGAATACTTAAATCCCAGTAATGCAATGGTTATGCTATCAGACTCGTGGCTGGTAGATACTGGGATCAAATCTCAGTCAAGGTATGGGATTTTTTTTTATCGCATTATCAGCTCCATCCCAGATTGAGTGCTTTGCAAGGCTCAGTGGATTGGTGTATACCACTTACACTGACCAGTGGTCCACAATTGGTTTCTCAAAGGCCGTGGTACGAGCTGTGGGACTGTCCATGTAAAAGATACCTTGCTACTTAGTGCTTATTGATAAAGAGCAGCTGAATTAGTGTGGTGGCACTGGGTTTTGTCTCTCCTTCTAACAAACATCTGTCCTTGACAGACAGTACAGGAAGCTGAGTTGGGTGCCCAGAACAGCATGCTTGAACCTTCATTGGATATAAGCATGGACATAAATACAACCAACCAACGATAGTTAAATCTTGTTTGCTCTTACATACTGGCTAACACTTACATCTGCTGTTTTCTCCTGGCTTTCTTTAAGAAGTGAACAAAGTTCATTATTTCTCTTCTTCAGGTGACACAGCTCTGACCTCAGATCATTGACCTTGGCTTCAAACTTTAGCGTAATTGACTGACATTCTTCTTTCCACCTACAAACAATGCAAAATAAATAGCTGATTTATAACAAGGGATAAGCTAAAGTAAGTTATTTTTAACACAGTAGCCTTCAATCATAACAAATTCTAGGATGAGCAAATGCTTGCTATAGAAAATACTTATCAAGTACTGTACAGCATTTTGAAGACCCTATTCTATATTATAAATGAGTTACAAATGTTTTGTTGTTTATAGAAACTGATATATGGTGTTACAAAGGAACATAATGTATTCTACACTTAAATAACTGACAAATGACATTTCAACAATGTTTGAGGGAGACAAAGTGCTAGACACTCAAAAAACTGACTTAGTACTCATTCTGTGCTGAGCACACAGTGGTTTCCTTATGTTTAGCATTGAGTACTGAAAAACTCACCAAGCACTTATTCTCTGTTGAGCATTGAGTAGTTTCCTGCTGTTTAGCAATAAGTACTGAAAAACTCACCGAGCACTCATTCTCTGTTGAGCATTGAATAGTTTCCTGCTGTTTAGCATTGAGTACAGAAAGACTCACTAAGCACTTATTCTCTGTTGAGCATTGAGTAGTTTCCTTATATTTAGCATTAAGTACTGAAAAACTCACCAAGCAATCATTCTCTGTTGAGCACTGAGTGGTTTCCTTATATTTAGCATTAAGTACTGAAAAACTCTGCTGTTTATCAATAAGTACTGAAAAAACTCACCGACACTCATTCTCTGTTGGGCACTGAGTAGTTTCCTGAGGTTTAGCATTGAGTGACGGTTTGTATCATCTGTGGCTTGAAGCTTCACTTCATACTCTCGCACTTTGCTTAGTATGTCTTGTTCTTTAGTTACACTCTGTGGTAGAAAACATTAAAAAATAATTATATTAAAATCATTTAACTACAATCACTGTCAAAACAATAAATCCTTTTTCTGCTGTTTTTATAAAGTTTGGATATGTACCAAGATCAGTTAAGCAAATGAAGAGTTCAACTGCAAATGGGCTAACTGAGTTTGATGCACTGACTAATAACGATTAATCCTTGCTTCAACATCACAAATCTAATGAGTTTTACTGAATGTTCACAAATAGTGCCAAAAAGGATTACTTCCTATTCAGTTAATTGGCATTTTCTTTTAAACTGTTAAATGGTCTGTAAACCCTTTTGCAAATAAGCTCTTCAGATAGATAATACTAAACAAGGTCTCCTGTGATACCACTTATATTACAGTTAGTGTGTTTTCAATTATATATCACAAGCATGATCCTTGTTGTCCTGCCTTTAGGAAAGCATATATAAAAGATCCCATACTGCTAACTATAAAGGGTACCCTATGTGGCAATATCAGGTTTCCTCTAAAGACCATGAGCCACAAATATGGTGACAGGCATCTTATAATTGCTGATTATGTGTTGGATATCATTAAATGAACATTCCTTGATTTTACCTCTTTCAGACACTTCCGATATGCAGTCTCCTTCTCCTTGGTGGCTTCCTGCAGGCGAGACTTGAGTTTGTCAATCTCGTCCAGGTATTTGAGCCGTTCTGCATTGAGATCCTCAAACTCCATCTCTATCGACTTCATCTTCTCCTTGGTATGTGCAGTCTGAGATTGCAGCTTGCTAGTCAGCTGTTCATTTCTGAAAGTAGCCTCAGTTACTTAGCATCTAAACAGGCCCCGAGCTTATAAAACTTTTAAAGTCTAGACTTTAATAAAGTCTGTACTCCTGTCTCAAACTTTAAGTTTGAACTTTATAGAGTCTGAGACAGTATCCCTGCTTATAAAACAACTTAGAGTCTAGACTTTACAGAGTCTCATTTATATTTGACACAAGCAGCCCAATACGTACTTCCGGTTAATTTATTCGTCTACAAAAACTATAAAATTCTTTTTGGCACGTTTAAAGGATGTGAAAGGGTTGGAATGTGAGGGGCAATAAGCTTGACTGTACTAAATAAGAAATTGTAATTTTGTAAAAGTGCAAATGACACATTAAAACTAAAAAAATTTACAACGTTATGTCATCCATAACATTATAATAGGACAAGGCTAGAAGACTAATCGTGGTTTGCCTGTCACACTGAGGAAGACATCGCGTGTTCGTACAATACTGTTTTTTTTTCACTTTATGTCTCAGACTTTATTAGAGTCAGAGTCTAGACTTTAAAAGTTTTATAAGCATGGGGCCATATGTGATTCATGTAGCATCCAACATATAGATTTAATACAGTCTAATTTAGGTAGATAATTCGTATTACTGAAAAAGAATACAGTATTCATTCACAGCCATTTTACAGTAATAGGTTTCATTTTTCATCAGATTCTACCAAAAAAGGGGTCTTGCTAAGTGATGGCTGGCCCGCCATGTCTTAAGACTTATTTGGAATATGCCTGCCATCCGTTGGCAGCAATAGTAATATCTACCATCCATTAATTTAGGCTGCCATCAAAAATCACAAGTCATGCCATCGTCTTGAATATATATACAAAGACATTTTCAAAGTACATGTAGCCTACAAATTTTAGGTACCATTCCTTACTATAAGTGGAACCAGCTCTACCAATCCCATTCTAAAATACTCTGGAAAACCACTGCCAAATCTATCTGGATTCTCATGACCTTACAGTACAACAAACTCTGCGATCAATTTATTTTCAGTGATGCATTATAGTGTGATATGTGACTAGTTAATTCAGAATTTGATGCCAATAAATAAATTAATTAAATACACGATGTCATGCTATAGAAACAAAATATGCAATATTTCTGATTTCTTACCCCAGTGGGCACTATTAACAGGTTACATAATTTTGGTTATTTTCACATGAAATATTATGCATTGGTTTAACCAGACATTTCATTGGGTGGCTTTGGTAGTTAAGACTAACAACCTTGCCTATACTAAATATGACGTCATTATAATTTATAAAAGTGCAAATGATGTCACAAAAATTTGGAAACGTATAACGTAATGTCATCCATAATGTTATAGGATAGCATTTCTCTAAACTGTTGTGCAATTAGGAAGTTTAAAGAGTAGAATGATTAAAATTGTCTGAGGTAATAAATAAAATATCAAACTCGTTACCATTTATTATAAAAATTTATGTCCCTCGTGAAATAATTTTTCTTTGTCAGAAGCCCGTGACAAAGAAAAGTTATTTCACTCGTGACATAAATTTGATAATAAAAGGCAACTAGTTTTACATCCTCTATATTTCTATACTTTGAGAATTCATTATCTATGCAAAAAACAAAACAAAAAAAACTGCTAATTAGGTCATGTGACTTGCATGACTGACAACCAAAACCATAAACAAAATTATATATCCATAATACAATTTGTATTCTCAGCATATGGTATTAATGATATTGAAATATATTAGGCTAGCAATCTCTATTTATTATATGAGGAGAAATGTTATTTTGTAACAGATGTTGCCTGATGTATATCAACCAAATCAAAAATATATCTTACTCCATTTCTATTCTTTTGATAAAGTTTTGTAAAATATCCTTTTTGTGTTCAGCTTCATCTCTTGCCCTTTCAGCATTAATGGCTCTCCGATTTAGTTCCTCATAGGCACCTTTGTATTCACATCCCTGAGCCGTACCATCTTTGTACACCTTTAAAAAACAATAATAAAAAACATATGAAATTCTAAATAATACAGATGAGCATAGAAAATAGTTAAGTGCAACAACTATCACAACTGGTCTTATAACTCGGTCTTGCCAAAATACCAATAGGAAAATAAAGAATTGAAAATTTAATTTTAAAATTGTTTTGTCCCATAGAAAGTGTAATTTCCATTCTTATCAACTTTTTCATTTTCCCTTTTTAACAATTTCACAGCTGAATGACTTCACCCATCTGCCAATTCAGAATAAGAACAGTAATAAATTTACAGATTGTCTAACAAATATTACATGCTTTTACTCTTGTGGATAATAAACTGAATACTACACTTGTTCTTGAATGATGCTGTTTATATACTACTCAAAAGAAGTTATGGGTCAAAAATATTTTTGCATATAAATATAAGCTAACGAGCTTAAATTTAAAGTGATTATGAAAGGCGAATGCTCATCCCTTTTATTGCGAAAATTGGCAAGCATGGAATGACATTCATGCAAAAAACGTGCACGAGGTGTCACAATGGGAGTTTGGAGGCAGGTTGTCAGACAACGTTCTTGCTTCAACTCAATGAAAAGGAAATCTGGTTTAATTATAAAGTTTGTAAAGATAAATGCAATAATTGCATGTCCCAAATTAACGTGATGTTTATAGTTCAAATGACAACATAAAGGGGGATATTCTAACCTATCTGGCTTAAAAAGACATACTTTAAAAAGAAAGATCAAATATTTCCTTTTATCCTTAAGTTCTTTTGAGTAGTATATTACAACCATACATCACTTGATTTCATATACAATATGTGAGTAAAAAAACACTCAGTGTAATAATAGAACGTATCATAAAGAAACTTGTGCAGTAATTTCTGCTTGTGCTATCTACATCAAGCCTAAAGTGTGAGCCCAGCTGTTTGTTATATTTACCTTTTCTAGCTCTGACTCAGCTGATCTCTTATCTCTTAAAAGTCTATCCAGCTGTGCCTGCTGCTCGGCATTTATCTACAATAACAATTTCATCAATTATATCTTACACTAGGGAGCGGGATGTACCTCAAATGGTAGCGTGTCTGCATGTGAACCGGTTGGTCGTCGGATCAATCCTTTTCAGTGGACCCATCTGCAGTTTAGGCTATTTTCCGTACCAACCAGTGATCCATAACTGGTTCATCAAAGGCTGTGGTATGTGCTGTCCTGTCTGTGGGATGGTGCATATAAAAGACCACTTGCTGCTTATCCGAAAAGAGTAGCATATGTGGTGGCAGCGGGTTTCCTCTAAATACATATGTCTGAATGATGTGCTCTAGAGGCATCGTTAAATAAAACAAACTTTACTTTTATCTTCCACTAGCATCACCAACCTACATTTAAAAGTAGGGAAAACAAAATGTGTATAAATTTTTGAGAGAAAATCAAGTGTTTTTACTACCACCTGTCTATTGAATAATGCAACCCTCCTAATACACCGGCCCCAGTGGCACAGTGGTTAAGCTGTCGGAGTCATGGCTGGTAGCTAATGGGATCAAATCTGTTAAGGCATGGAATTTTTAATATCAATACTGATTCCAACCCAGAGTGAGTGCTCAGCCAGGCTCAATTGGTAGGTGTATGCCACGGGTACTAACCAGTGGTCCAAAATTAGTTTATCAAAGGCCTTGGTATGTGCTGTCATGTCTGTGGAAAAGTGCACACAAAAGAATCCTTTCTGCTAATTGGAAAGAATAGCCTATGTGGTGGTGTCCTCTAAAGACTATGAGTCACAAAACACCACATGTCTGATACATAAAAACCACTGAATAAACAGTGTTGAGGTTTTTTTTAAAGAAACAATCCTTTCCGTTTCCCTATTATTTTCCTACACTCCTTTTTGTTGACAGCCCACAGTTTTTGCTTCACCTGATCACTACTTAGTGAGATTCATATGAACTGTAGTACAACGATTTTGTCAGAAAGCACAAGATTACATCAAAAACTCTTAAGATTTGAATAAAGAACATTCGAGTATAGAAGTTGACAGTATGAACAATTTCCTAATAGTGTAAAATATAGAAGAAAAAAGAATATGTGACAAACCATTTCCTGCATGTGTAGCTCATCGGTCAGTTTACTGATTCTCTCATTGCACTGCTTCTTAACTTTGTCCACCTACAATAATAACAAATAAAACAGGCCATCTTCTAAGAGAACACGGTAGCTATAGAAACTGGATACCAAATTTTACAATTTCTGTTAGTTCATGTGGGAGTTATCCTGGTTTCAATTCACACAAGTGACATGTAACTTTAAATCCATGCACAAAATTAAATTAACATACAAACGAAACGATCAGTTACATGGGTACAATTATGCCCGACTGTATATTTTTGTGCGTTGAGAGATCTTGATAGAAATTACTTCATTTTATTCATCCTAAATATTCTACAAAATATTTGTAATTTCTTTCATGTTACTACCTGTCTGATTCAATGTTCATTCTGCGATATTTAAGATAAGGTTCCAGAGTAAACTAGTTATGTAGGAATAGTTGACTGAGTGTAAAATATAACTGTTAATGCTGAGAATAGATTTTTAGCTATTTTATACCACAATTTTTTCTTTTAAAACTTATTTAATTTTTTATTAAACTTTGTAGAATATATTACATTGATATAGTTGCAATTGATCATATATTATAGATATGACTAGCATAAATGTTTTGAACTTTAAAGAGAAATGTTGTTTTGGTTTTTGGGTTTTTTTTTTTCAAATATAACTTTATTTCTCTAGAGTGTTTTATACTTACATACAAACACACATTTAATCATAGATACACATACATATACATTCATACATACATGTATATATTCATTTCTAAATACACATCCATAACCATTTTTTAATATTATAAAGAAACATAGTACTGCAAAACTGATCTGGTCTCCCATCTATCTTGATTAAAGACATAACAGGTTAGATAATGTCATTTTGATTAAGAGATAAGAAGTATAATACTAACTTCCTGGCGAGCGTGCATTCCAGTGTCGTTGATAAGTTTATTAATCACTTCTTGTAGCTGGTCACACTCTTTCTCCTTCTGATGACATGCAATCTCCATCTGATCCTTCTCAAGAATTGCATTTTCTACCATCGCTACCGCATCCCGTACCTGCTGAATGTAATCCGTCTCTTTCACCTCACAATCCACACTACCAGTTTAAAAAATAACATTTAATTTCAAATATCACCTCTAGGATAATATATCATAAATAATTACATACATCCAAACAAACAAATACCACTACATAGATCAGGGTTCCAATACTATTGATTCAGATATAAAATTTTACATGTTTTTGCAAATGCAAATACAAATTTTGTATTACAAAAATGTACAGTAGATAGATGTCCAATGAAAACATCCCTAGGTATTCAAAAGTTAGAGACTAAGAAACGTTTTCACATTTTAAAATAATTTTTCAGGAATTTTCCATGTCTTGTTCCAACCAGTGGTCCACACCTGACTCAACAAAGGCTGTAGTATGTGCTATCCAGTCTGTGGAAAAGCACACATAAAAACTGCCTTTGTGTAAATTTAAAAGAGAAGCTGATGTTGCAGAAGTCACAAACAATGTGTGTTGTATCCTGATCATACATGTTAACATATGACAACACTACTTTCTATTAGCCTAAACTTATAACTGGTATTACAATATAATTAGATTTAGCTTATAACTTGTATTACAATATAATTAGACTAAGCTTATAACTGGTATTACAATATAATTAGATTAAGCTTCTAACTGGTATTACAATATAATTAGACTAAGCTTATAACTGGTATTACAGTATAATTAGACTAAGCTTCTAACTGGTATTACAGTATAATTAGACTAAGCTTCTAACTGGTATTACAATATAATTAGATTAAGCTTATAACTGGTATTACAATATAATTAGACTAAGCTTCTAACTGGTATTACAGTATAATTAGACTAAGCTTATAACTGGTATTACAGTATAATTAGATTAAGCTTATAACTTATTTCAATATAATTAGACTAAGCTTATAACTGGTATTACAATATAATTAGACTAAGCTTATAACTGGTATTACAGTATAATTAGACTAATCTTATAACTGGTATTACAGTATAATTAGACTAAGCTTATAACTGGTATTACAATATAATTAGCCTAAGTTTCTAACTGGTATTACAGTATAATTAGTCTAAGATTATAACTGTTATTACAACATAATTAGCCTAAGCTTATAACTGGTATTACAATATAATTAGCCTAAGCTTATAACTGGTATTACAACATAATTAACCTAAGCTTATAACTGGTATTACAACATAATTAGCCTAAGCTTATAACTGGTATTACAACATAATTATCCTAAGCTTATAACTGGTATTACAATATAATTAGACTAAGCTTCTAACTGGTATTACAATATAATTAACCTAAGCTTCTAACTGGTATTACAATATAATTAACCTAAGCTTATAACTGGTATTACAATATAATTAGCCTAAGTTTCTAACTGGTATTACAATATAATTAGCC
Organism: Symmetromphalus regularis; assembly: GCA_032355785.1. Lineage (NCBI taxonomy): Eukaryota > Metazoa > Mollusca > Gastropoda > Neomphalida > Neomphalidae > Symmetromphalus > Symmetromphalus regularis. The sequence goes on along the minus strand of JAULBS010117455.1, from coordinate 4,314 downwards.
TAAGCTTATAACTCATATTACTGTATCTGTTACTGATAACATAACTGAAGTTGTGAACTCACTTTTTATTCTGTAGTTCAATTGTTCTCGCCTCCAATGTCTCCTTACAGTGCTTCAGCTCCTCCACCTCTCGCAATGATGCAGATAATCTGCAGTTATTCAAATTTGTAGCATATTGCATAAGATTACACTTCGTTTGTGGTTTAGGACCCCTTCACCTCTTACATTGATATGGACATCAAACAATTATTAGGATTTACAGTATATTATATGTCATTGATCTTCTATTTCTTATAATGTTTATGTCCCATCCATCTCTTGCACTGATGTGGAATCACTTGTGAACCATCCCACACAAACATACCTCCAGAAGATGTACATCCATGATGCAAGCCACCATTTTCAATTTATTCACATGATGTAAATTTGAACTTCATTACTTGGTGAATGGCAAACATTGAGCTGTATATATATATATAAACAGTTTCTTTTGCTATTTTCAATATAGTACACTATTAACCAAAATTAATCTTTAGTCGTGGTAATAATGGTCTTAATGGTAAAAAATTGTATTGAACTGATTATATCTAGCATTTTTTAAAGACTGAAAAATTACTTTAATGTTATTTCAGAGCTAAACTGTTAGAAAGAATGTCCGATATAATTTGACCTAGTATCCAAGATGTCTTAAACCAGTTACATCAACTTACTTTTGACGTAAATCATCTGTGATTCTCTTTAGGTCCCTAAGTTTGTTATCAGAAACTCCATCTTTAAATAGAATATCAGCCTGCTCTTGATCCTGAAATAAATTATGTCGTATAAATAACATTTTCCCTAATGGAAATGATTAAATTGTAGTGTGAAATGTTCACTTTCTATATGATAGAAATAAATTATGTTGTATAAATAACATTTTCCCTAATGGAAATGATTAAATTGTAGTGTGAAATGTTCACTTTCTATATGATAGAAAACAGTTAATGCATATATTTTGCAACCAATACATCATAAAACATTGAAAGTCACTCGTAGACAATGTAACATATTTTATGAAGATAAATTTGTTTGTTTTTACTCTAAATGTTACAGCTATTAATGGTTCTAAAGACGACAGCTGAAAAACATTGTGTCAATGTACAAATCAATGACCTACCTTCCAACAAAGTTGCTGTTTTAGCTCAGACTCATTCTTTCGAAGTTCTGCAAGTTGAAAATTGGATGAACTGAGCTCTGTTCTAGCTTGCCTGAAATGTCAGATTAAAATAAATTTTAAAAACCACTGAATTGCAATATGCATGTACCGCATAAGGTTTAATAAGTTTGTATTCACTTATATTCTTATTATTTGAATAAAAAAAAACTAACCTACTAATTAACTGATTTACATAATGGTATTAATAATAGAAATAAAAAGTTAATGTCAATTTTCAAGATAAAAAATAAAAACACATTTAAACCTAAGATAACAAGATAAAGTTATTAATTCCTGCAAAATCAAAGTTAACAGTATGATACTTAATCTGTACTAAATATCATCAGCTTTTAAGAGGGTTATAAAAAAAAATACACAAAACCAAAATGTCACTGACAACAACATCACTTATTTGATAAATACAACGTACCTAAGTTGTGTTTGCAGAGTCTCAATTTCTCTATTTAAAGCTGTTGCGGTCTGCATATACTGGTCTTTAACCTAGAAGAAATTAAACAACTGTAAGCAAAATATTTGCACAGACATTTATTTCATCACTTTTTAACAGTTGTACTAATTTTATGCATAAATATATAATTTTAGTGTTATAAATAATGATCTAGAAATATTGAAGTTCATACCTACATATGATTCACAACATTAAGTTTAAATCCTTTTTGATGCATACATGCTATAACTTTACCAACCTGGTTGGCTTGCTGCTCTACAACTTGCCACTGGTGACTTTCTTTCTCTGCCTGCAAAATCAAAACAATCAAATTGATGGATAAACATTCCTCCAAATATTTTCCTTCAAATAAAATAACATAAAATATGTATGTTATATAATCATGTACAAATAATGTAGTATATCGGTATGAACAATATATAATTAGAATATTTATCTACTGTTATATAAAGGTAAAAGCATATTCTGAAAAAAATAATGCAGAAAATTTTGAATTTGTATGGATCAAAGGGGTACAAAGATATTTTAACAATTTTTGCTTTTGGGGGTGTGAGGGTCAAAAGTTAGTTATGAACACATTATAATGATTTTAAAAAATGAAAACAGTCCCCAACCAAACCCACCTCCCTGTTCCAAATCTGTCTCTGGCCATTAGGAGCAAACAATCTGCAGTATATATTTGTTCAAGTCTGCTAAGTGCAATAATATGTGTGTTATCTATTTGAAAAATAATACGCATTCTCTATATCCACTGGTTATCTACAAAATAATTTTCAATTTTGTTTTGCATAACAATGACAAAAAATGTGATGCCATCAGAATTACACAATGTTTACTGTAATTAGCTCAGATATAATCAGGCATGCACTACAAATCACTTTTTATTGATTCATAACTTTTAACGAATGTTTATTTAATGATACTCTTAGCTAGTACATTTTTTGTACATTAATTTCAGAACAAACATTTTGGTGGCAACCAAATACTGCTTTTTTAAAAAGGTACCAATCTTAGACAACATAAACAATCTATAAACTGCAATTCTGAACACATTTTACTTCTACCTCTCATCTCGGCCCATATGGGCAGTAACATGATATATCTCAGGGATTTATCCAGGCTTTATATGGTACCAAACATTGGCTTCTTTCCAAAGGTAAATGAAAGTGAAAATTCCCAATTTCTGGACTATAAATTCCCAAATTGGTTCATAAATATAATATCGCAGTTAATTAAATTCAGTGGTGTGGAAAACAAAATCCCAATTATGACTAAAATCGTGAAAATTTTCCCAATCCCTTCAGCCATACCCCGGTGAAAAATGCTGGATAAATCACTGTGTGTATATAATTTTAGCTAATTCAAGTTTAAAATCTAAGGATTTTCAAACTTATAATACATACAGACAATTCCAGCTCAAGTCTGTCAATCTCTTGAGAAGCAACTCTCCATTTTTCTTCTATAATTTCTTTTTCCTATAAAAAATAAATAATAAAACAATCAAATCAATACTATTAACTAAGTCCAACAAACTGATTAGCATGAAATTTATTAACTTATACAATCTTTCCAAACCAATGTTCAATGAAACCAAATTGTGCACGTGCCACAGCCATTTCTCATTAGTATGATGAGTATAAAATATAAACCAGATCTCTATGTAAACTGGCACAATTTCAAAGTTCTGACCAGCGATAGTGCAATTGCTATGGATAAAAATGTGTCTAATCCAGATGCTGTCTACTTCAGATTTCGGATCAAAATTTAGGAACAAAAGAACCGTTTATATAGTAATTACCTCTGTCTATACCTGAAGAAATAGCATTTATCTTAACAAATCTTGTAACAATCTGAACCCCTGTCTATCTTTTAAAATTATTAATTTGCAGACAAAAACAGGAATAAATAAGTTGTACTATTGATTCTCATACTGAATAACATTCAAACAGACTAGTTACAAAGAGAACTATCAAAATCATCCACCCATCAATTCACCCACCTGCAAAGCGAGTTGTAGTTGTTGCTGGAAGTTCTCCACCATGTGCTCGTCGCTGCCAAGTGGTTGTCCACCATCTTGTTCCACAGAAGCAGGATCACCGGGATACAAGTCCTTGAACTCCTGGATTAACCTGAAGAAGAAAAGCCCCACTAACATAGACAAAATTCAGTTAAGAACCAACCGGCCACAAATGGTTGGTTGTACTTATTTTCTTGCTTATATCCAATTAAGGTTCAAGCATGCTGTGTTGTCTTTCTAGAACAGAGGTTAGTGTTCGTAGGAGATACTAAAACTGCTGCCGCCACACTATGGCAGCTACTCTTATCGATGAGCAGCAAGGGATGTTTTATATGCACTATCCCACATACAAGATAGCACATACTATTTCCTTTGATAAACCAGTTGTGGACCACTATTTTGTATAAGTAGCATACACCTACCCACTGAGCCTTGCAGAGCACCCTCTCTAGGTTGGAGCCAATACTGAGATTAAAAATCCTATGCCTCGATTGAGATTCGTTCCCTGCACCTACCAACCTGGAGTCCAATAGCTTAACCACTGTGCCAGGTTTACCACAATTGCTGGATCAGTATCAAAATCATTGTGACACTGTCAAAATAATAAATGTAGTTGGTCTGACATCACATGAG
>JAULBS010117444.1:0-14494 GCA_032355785.1 Symmetromphalus regularis | reverse complement strand
TAATGTCATTATTATTGAAGACTATATCATACTATTATTTTATATAACAAATTAAACAACCAATGCAAACGTATTAAAATATACGTATGCCGAACAATACTTAACATAAATTATTTTCACTGTGTACGAAGTTGTTCGTGTACGAAGTTGTATCGTGTACGAAGTAACCAGGGACGAAGTTGATCGTGGACGAAGTGACCTGTATTCGTCTATTATGAGCAGGCCTAAATACCATATAATATGATTATAAATGAGAGGGGCTAAATACGATTTAGATAAATGCGATATAATATGCATCTATATGATTTAGTTAAATACGATATAATATATATGATTTAGCTAAATGTCATTTAATATATGTTGAAGATATTAAATGTTACAAATATTTAATAAATATTGCAGAGATTTAATTTTTTTTAAATGTTTATTTAATAAATATTGTAGATATTTAATAAATAAGGGTTAGCATGATTTAAATGTCATTTAATTAAATTATTTATATATATATGTATATACATGATTTACCTAAATGACATTTATTATAATATTATGTTGAACATATTTAATATATGTTGGAAATATTTAATATATATTGCACAGATTTAATAAATATATATTTTTTTTACTTAATAAATATTTGGTACATATTTTTTTTATTTATTATATAAACATATATATAAATTAAATGTGCAGAAAAAGGTGTTAAAAAGCTTAATTTTTTTTTTTACATTTGGCACCCCATAGGCATAGCATAGGCATAGGCCACCACCTCTGATTTTCTAACTGCTCTTTATTGTTTCTGCCAGAAATTAACAGTACTTTAGAGCTAAAAAAAAGTCTAAAGGTGTGGTCAAAGCAGTTTGACGTGACAAACCAAGTTTGTAGTGTATGTTGCACAAAACATTATTATAGGTAGCTCCGATATTCGTTAGAACTAAATTTTTCAAACTGTGGTATGAGATCGTCGCCACGCACCAAGCGGATTAGTGTGGATGCGCGCGCAACTTGTTCTCGACCTTTTTCTCTAGCAAATGGTAACGTTTTTGCGAACTTTGCAACAAATTTGGAAATGTAGATGTATTTTAGAGAAGCCATATAACAATAATATGTTTCATTAATGTTTTGTGTTTCTTTGTATTTAGATGTTTTGTTGTTTTGAAGTTTTCTATTACTTAATTTTAGAGATTTTTTTCAGCAAATGTTGGGATTTTGGTTTCACATTCCTAAGGAAAGATAACTCTTCATTTGATATTTGCTGGAACACAATGGAAAGGTGAAACCACATTAATTATCACTGATTCTTAGTTTTACTATAAATTAATGTAATTCAACAACAAGCATAAATTAAAAAAAAGTTCCTTCATGGTTTATTAACATAAGGATAAAATGCAGGAAAGCTGCTTCAGCACCTGGTTTACATTGTGGCATGTCCATTACTCAAACAGGAGTTATTATAATTTATTGTGGAACGATTTTTAATACCGCGTGTTTAACACATTGAATCTGTTAATTGACTGACTAGTGATTTCTGTGTGTTAAATACCACACTCACTTTCTAAAGTAAAACTTCTAAAACCATCGCCATCGGTCGCAAAAAAGTATATTTCTTATCAAAACAATAACTAAATCGCATTTTAAGTCCTTCCCACCTTTCTTGATTGAAATGCTACTTGCAAGATGTCATAAGATTCAAATGCATAATTTATTGTTTGAAATAGATTTCAAAAAAATTATTGGTTCCAAATAAATTTTGGTCTCTGTGGTTTCTTGTCCTTAGGTACTTAATGTTTCCATATAAACAAGTCATGGGACAAATTTTCTTAAAATATTAAACTTCTACAATTTTCTGTCTTTAACAAATTCAAAGAAATATCACAGACTAGTATATTTGGTCTTTACTTGCCTGGTAGCTTAGTTTAAAATAAAAATATTTCAAGCAACTGTGTTATTTTAAAAGTCTGCATGGTAAATAGATTATCAGAGGCCAGTGTTTCTTTTGCTGGTGCACACACAAAGTTAACTATTCCCATAGTGTGTGAACTGGATAATAGTTCATTTTTTTTTATTTTAACCATTATTGTTTTCAGCAAAATGGGTACACGAGTGTTTATTGGAAGACTTTCATATCATGCAAGAGAGAAAGATGTGGAAAGATTTTTTAGAGGATATGGAAGAATTAGAGATGTGATGCTCAAGAATGGATATGGATTTGTGGTTTGTACAAAACTTGATGTCTAAAAAACATTATTTTCATTTGATTAATTATTTTTTATCTAATTAATTGAATGTAAAGTGTTGTGGTTAATGATATTTTCAATGTTATGTGTAGCCCTTTGAAGAGAAAATATTGAAATCCTCGTTGCATTTGGCCATTTGAAAGTTGTATTAAAAGAGTACTGATCATGGGTTCTGGAGGTTTTGTTTTAAGTTAATTCAAGACAGTAGAGACTGACCCTAGTGGTGTGGTGGTTATGCTGTCATACTTGCAGCTTGTAGGTACTGGAATCAATTCTCAGTCAAAACATATTTTTTTAATCTTGATACTGGCTCCGGAGTAAATACTTTGATGACGAAACTCACTTTGTAGGTGTGTGCCACTTGCACCAACTGGTGGTCTATTAAGCCATGGTATATGCTATCCTGTCTGTGGGAAAGTAAATAAAAGATCTGTTTCTGGTAATAGGAAATAATGGCCTATGTGAATGCATCAGGTTTCCTTTAAAGACCATTAATAAAAACATACCATAATTGACATGAAATAGCTACTGAATAAGCAGTGTGATGGGATGCTGTTAAAGAAATAATCCTTTCCTTTCAAGACTATATTAATTTGGTGGTGTGATGATGTTAATCTTTCGGGTCTGATGATGCTGAAGACTTGTTTCCCAACGTGTACTGAACACCATTTGATATTAGAGAGAGAAAAGTTGTGGACTTAATCCATGATTCTGTAATTGATACGGTGGTCTAATAAAATTAATCCAGTTTGTTATTATAAATATTCAGAAGGCAAAAAAAGCACTCACATTTTGTGATTTAAAAATTGTGGTTGACAAGTCAATTTCTGATGAAGTAAGCTCTGATATTTACATAAGTTTCTTGTCATTTATGTTTAAGATTAATTTCTATAACATACTGATAATATTTTGTGGAATATTTATTTACAAATGTATTTCCTTGGACACCGGTGGTTGAAAGAATGGTTTGCCAGTGGTCACCGCCTTTTACCTAGAAAGAATAGTTTTAATCATTTGTGGCTTTTATTTTGTATGGTTTTCACATAGATACAGGGTTTCTAGAATACGGTAGCCCGACACCCGTGGCTAGTTGATTTTGCGGACGGTCTACCAAATAATCACTTTCCACGAGCCCGACAGCTAGTGAAATTTCCAAAAAAATAAAAATAAAGTGCTATTAATAATGACATGATGTGTTTTTCCACTGTATTCGGAATTCATTCGCAATACAACATACTACGTTCAGTATTGGATTTTTTTTTTTTTTTATAAATAAAGTCCGACTATTAATAGCATGGAACCCGTCAAGTAAGTTGCAAGCGTAATTTGCAAAAAACATGCAGTCTAAGTTTCTGTTTCTGATAAGATGTCGTAATTTCCTGAAGAGTGCCAAATGGCTTCCAGTCAAAACTTTTCCGTTCTTTTATCATTTAAAAATACAATTATTATAAGTAATTAATGTATCCTTTGTTACATTGAAGGTAATAATTATTTTACTTTAGGTTGTCAGTTTTTAATCTTACTCCGACTGAGTCCGTTATCCACGAAGTCTGAGATAATTGCATTGCATATGGCATTTTTTATAAATAAACTTCGAGATCACTATCAGATAATCTGTTATCTTCTTTCGTTTTTGAAAACTGACACTAATCTTACAATGAATCAGGATGCAGTTTTTGTAATTGATTTTCTTTTTAATCCTGCAAAATGTAGCGAATCGATTCAATTATCAGGTTTGAGTTTTATTATTAGGAGGTAGGGCTAGTGAATTTTGGAAATCACTGTTCTGACGGCTAGTGAATTAAAAAAAATATTCTAGAAGCCCTCTAGATATATAGTTTTTTAAATCCATTCTTATAAATTCTATACCTGCTTTGGTAACCTTTATAATGTGATTAAGGTACAGGGAACCTAGTGATTTGTATATATGTACTCCTTGCCACTAACATTTAAAATAACCTAAAACTGATGTTTATTAAGGAAAATAACGATTTCAAAATTAAAATTATTTAAAAAATGGTGTTGTGATGACACATCTTTCAGAACTGATAAAACTGATGATCATTTCCCAACGTGTTCTGAACATCATTTTAATAAATGAAAATTGAAAAGTTGAAGAAATAGAAAGTACAAATCAGTGACGTCACTCATTTGTACTTTTTTAAAGTCCTTTTCTAGCAGACCTGTAGGTATCACTTGAACTATTTTTGTTCATTTGCACATTGGTCAGTAGTTAAGATTCACAATTGGTGGGTAATGGGATTTTTTTTAATGTCTATTCCGGCTCCAATCTAATGTGAGTGATCCACAAGGCTCAATGGATAGGTATATTAAGTTTATTTGGAGAAGTATATTGTTGTTCAGGGGGTCATAAGTTTGTTTTCATTGATGCATGATTATTGCACTGTTACTGTTCCCTAGGAGTGTATATGACATAAGTTAGTGGTAGTATTTGTCTTGTTCTGATATCAAAGTAAACTGTATAACCTGCACTGTTAATTAAGGCATGTCGGTGATACATATTTATATATGTTTTGAGATTTTATAAATTTTTGTTTTAATATGGCTTTATATTTAAGAGCTGTAAAATATTAGCATTTTGTATGGCTTCATTAAATTTGCTAATATTTTATGCTCGCCAGCACTTCCTGATTTACAGTATATGTATAAAACTTCAGTACTGCAAACAGTTACAGCACCTTTAATATTTTTTTAGGAATTTGAAGATTACAGAGATGCAGATGATGCAGTGTACGAGTTAAATGGAAAAGATCTTTGTGGAGAAAGGTATGGTTAAATAAAACAGTCTCAGTCATTGTCATGAAGGAACAACGATGATAATAAAACTCAAGTTCTTTTTAAGTAATTGCTTACATTTTCAGGATATCATCTTTGTAGATTTTAATTCTATCAGGTCTTTATCATCTTATCAACATTTGTATTTAAATATACTTACAGAAAGAATTTGCATACGTTTGTGAAGCATTTTCAGTTAACGGTTTGGCTGACATCTATCCATACTTCCATGCATTTCCTTAATATGATCTAGAGCATTCTAAATCTTGGTATAGGGCAGTTTTGAAACTGTCTAATTAAACAGTTTTTTAGATGAGAGACTGTTATTTTATAACTTTCTTAATCCCACATAACAAATAACAATGTTTTTGAAGGGTTATGTGAACTTAATCCCAAGCCTGGAAATAAGTGCTCGGTCACGGACATTGTCCGGTACAAAATTGCCATTTGTCAAGCTTTGACAGTCACAAATTTAATATTAGCGGTCATTTTGTCCACTACAAAATCAGTTCGATACTGTACGTTTAAAATGTATGATTTGAGGAGTTTCAAGATCATACACATGCTTACATATGCCTAGTAGTAACAGAACAGTCTCCACTACATTTACGAAGTAAATCTATTAAGAGGCATGATGACTCTAAATAATACTTTGAACCTGAATCCGCAATCGGTCGACTTATTCCGAATGACCTAAATAACCTGGCAATGACCTAAATAACCGGCAATATTAGCTTGAAGTCACTAAAACTTTTGATGATTTTTTAACGTCCACCTGTCCCTTCCCTCATCAGTGTCATTAAATGATATTGGTTGATAATATAGAATTAGCGGTGTAAATGGGATTTTAATATGCTGCTAAAATATGTGAAATTAGGCCTGTGCTTTAACGTAGCATGCTGATGTCACGTGATTGGTCATGAAGGCAAGACATTGAACAAAATTGCATAGTTTTTCAACAAAACCGTAGCCTCCCAGTACTTGTAGTTCTGTTGATACCTCATATTCAACCCCTCCAATTTTTGAGAAAAAGCTTGTTAGAACACAGCGTTATAGTACCTTATGTGCAATTACTTTGGTGGCTAAAAAAATTTGCGATTGTGCTTTTATTTTAAATTTTCGCGAGGAATTATTTTCGTGACCATATTTCTAAAGAATAAAAAAGGAACATTTACCAAACTCTTTTGGGTTAGTTTTATTTATATGCTTTGACATCTGCATACTATCAACGTGTTATATATATTTCTGATAAGACACGTTATAGATGAACACGTGCATGATGCAACTTTTTAGACATTTAGTTTAATTTATTGATTGTACTCTCAACTTTCCGTTCAGATTAACTAAGAATATTCATAATTATTGATGAATAATCACATATAATCTTTGTAAAAAAAAAAAACTGAAATCTGCGTTGTACGAAATGTTGATAACTTGTTGAATGTATTACGAATTTACAGAATGGCGTTCATAGCCAAATTGGAAATAAGATCGCGCGAATTGAATTCACGGCACTATCTCCATGTACACGATTTTCTCTGTAAATTTTATTCGCACATTTTTTTGCGTATACGGAGTACTTTGCTGAAATGGGTAAGTGACGATTTGGTACAAACAAATGCGTCCATGTGGTTGAAATATGAAGAAAATTCGAAAGTTGAAGTATGATTTAGTACATGTATCTGTGCAATAAAACCCCCACTTTATTCTTTTAAACTAATATTTATTTATTTATTTCAATATAAAATTGTATAAATTTCAATTTAATTTGGTGACAGGCACGTTTTTGTTTTTGACTGGCACAAATTGACTGACATAGGACATTTTGACAGGCATGTCTCAAAAAATTATTTCCAGGCTTGACATTATAGAATCTATTCAAGTAAGCATTGTCAGTGATGTGTTGTAGAATCAGTATTCAAGTAAGAATTGTCAGTCATGTGATATAGAACCTGTATTCAAGTAAACATTGTCAATCATGTGATGTAGAACCAGTATTCAAGTAACCAGATTGACTCAACCTGCCAACTCGACTAACTATTTATCCATCTTGACCAATCGATTTGTTACAGGTGAATGAACATTTTAGGTATAAAAATCAGCGTAATCATTGAGAGTTAAATATGTCTATTACATTGCACGTGCAATTCTGTTGTTGTGACCTGACTGGGTTATGTGGTATTTGATTTATATTTTCTCAAAATTCATAAGAGTTTTAACCAAAGCAGAAGTGACATACCATACGTAATAAAACTATATTTTGTACCGAACATTATATTTAGCGAGTGGTGGATTAAGTAGGAGAATGCACTCAAAGGTGTGGATCCATGAATAATAATTCACTCTTTTTTTTCACTAATCCACACTTCCTTGTACATTCTCCATTACAAAAAGTTTTTATTTATGTTTGACTGTATCTATAATACATTATAAATGGAATCTGTAAATTATTGCCACTATCCACCATTCCAATATTTTAGCTGAATTCTGACACACAGATCAGTCTGCACAAAGTAAATACGTCCTTGTGGGGTTAAAAAGAAAGAAGAAAAAATTCAGTTCTAGAAATGCCTAAGAACCTGAAATTGCACTCTTTTTTTTTTTTTTTTGGGTGGTCATTCCAGTCCTCTCGACTATAGAAGATTGTTTGCTCACATTCTCTTCATACTCACTAAAATATAAAGTGACATTTTACCTCTACAAAATATGAAAATACGCAGTGGATTGCTCTCCTTTATTTCCAAGTGGAGAGAACCGAGTCATTTAAATTTCTTGACATTTTCCAGTTTGTATGAAACAGATTCCACCACTTAAAAATGTCAGTTTTGGGGTATTTTAATTAATAATAACAATTAAGAAAATGTCCATAGCAAAATAACTGCTGTGGAGAAACAGTGTCCACAGCATTTTCCACGGTAATTTTAGCGTAAAGTTTACTTTATTTTTAACAATAAGAAAAAAATATACCTTGAAAAATAAAAATAGCCTGCAGCAAAAAAAAGTGCCACTGAGAAAGAAAATTTCAGGGGTTGCATTTTATTGATGTTGTATTGTTTGTATGAATAGAAAAACATTGATTATTGTGAGGGGTCATCCATTTTTTTCATCAACTTCACAAGCCTACAAAACGTACTCTTTTTATGGACACCCCCCAGTCGGCCCACAAAAAAACAAACAACAACAACATATAAACTGAAAAGGAAAAGAATTATTATTTAGCTGTTAGTATTATCGTCAGTATTATCGTCATTTTTTATTATTTTGAAAAGCGTACATGTCCCTTTAACCCCTCCCCCTATATGTACATGTATATAGCAGGTTTCCTCTAAAGACCATAAGTCACAATACACCCAGTAGCCACTAAATAAAAACAAAAGTGCTGGGATGTCATTAAACAACCAGTCTCAGTTCTTTCCTTTCTGAATCTATTTCTTTTCAACTTGGCCATTAGTTGTGTGAAAAAGTAAAGTTTGTTTTATTTAAAGACACCTCTAGAGCACATTGATTTTGTCTTATCGTAGGCTATTGGACATCAATCATATGGTCATTATGACATATGTATTTAGATGAAACCCACTGCTGCCATATAGGCTACTCTTTTTCGATAAGCAGCAAGTGGTCTTTTATATGCACCATCCCACAGACAGGACAGCACATACCACGGGCTTTTTTATGAACTAGTTGTGGATCACTGGTTGGAATGGAAAATAGCCCAAACTACAGATGGTCCACTGAGAAGGATCGATCCAATGACCGACTGGTTCACAGGCAGACACGCTACCATTTGATCTACATCCAGCTCCTAGTTGTGTGAATTAAGGATGTATATTGTATTCGTGTTTTATGTTGATCACAATGCTGAACCAGTTTCTTTATCTTTCATTGCACCTGGTAACAAATTTAATTAAGTCCTAGAGATAAAAGTGGCCACCATCTTGATGTTAATACTCTATTACCATAGAGTAATCCCCCTTTCCTACTGTTAGTTGATTAATCTTATTGGAACTAAACAACCTTGGATTTGTGCCATTTATTGTCGAAACCAAGTTAGTTTAAAAAGGTTACGGGTATCTGATTGGTCATAAATTTTGATTAAGTCTTAGAAGTAAACCAAACTTAAAAGAACCATAAAACTCTTATAAAGACAAAAGGGAAAATTTGAATTAAAGCTATATTTGTCTCGATGTACTTTACCAGTGTTATTTTACCACTGTTATTTATCTGTATTTGGATATAGCAGTAGACCAGTATGTTACTGGCCCCAGTAGTGCAGTGGTTAAGCTATCGGACTCGTTGCTGGTAGTTAATGGAATCAAATCTCAGTCAAGGAATGGGATTTTTAATCTCAGTATTGGCTCCAACCCAGAATGAGTGCTCCACAAGGCTCAGTGAGTAGGTTCACTTACACAGACAAGTGGTCCACAACTGGCTTATCAGAGGCTGTGGTATGTGCTATCCTGTCTGTGAGATAATGCATGTAAAAAAAACTTTGCTGGTTATGGATAAGAGTAGCCACATTAGTGTGGCGAGAGTGGGTTTTAGACAGCATAGGTAGCTGAGTTGTGTACCCAGGACAGCTTGTTTGGACCTTAATTGGATATAAGCATGGAAATAAATACAACAAGCCAACCAGTATGTTTCTGTATTTAAATGGGTAGTCCATGTTTGTAAAGTTTCTAATGAGTTAGACTGGTTTTAGCTTCTTACAAGACAATTCAAGAATATATTGTAATACTAATAGTCTCATTCAGAGAACTTTTAATTCCAGAAATAAAATTGTCAGATTGAAATTAATGTTGTAACTTATCTTTACCTGTCTTTATCAGACAGCTTAACCCCCACCACCACCCCTAACAAAAAAATCCCAAAACAGTATAAATGTTAAATTCTTTAAAATAACAGTATTTTTTTTTTTTTTCTATTTTGTCAAATTTAGACCCTTTAAAAAAAACTCACACTTATTATTAGAATATTGAAGAAGAAAATAACTCGTGACCCTTTTTATGTATAGTGTTGGATACCCGGAAACATCAGACCTAAACAAACATTATATGATAATGGCTCATCTTATAACAACAAAAGACCCAACGTGACTATGTACTGAAAGTCTGATTAAAAAGGTTTACTCAAGTGCTTGTCTGGCAAAGCTACGAGCCACATATGCTAATAGCCTTACATATCATGTGTTTACTTTTGTCAATAGTTGTTCCTAACACATTAGAGTGTTCTTTGTTGAGGTGATCTCAGTAACCTCATGCTTGAGGTCTCAGTTTTAGGGAATTGGATTATAAGGTAACTGCTGAACAAATGTGTGTTGTTTGGAAAGTGCTATACCAAAGGCAGACCACTCACATTAATTTCATCTCATTTTGGTTTGAGCATTGTCACTTATTAATTTAATGTTATGTTAATTTCATGATTGTATGTGAAAATACAATGTTTTTTTAAAAATTTCATGTTCAACAAAATAGCTTTATAAATTGTATGGTGGAGCAAATGTTTGGGACATTGTCATCTGACAATGTCTTTAGCACCTCCACTAAATATTAATTATGAAAATAATTTAAAATATATTTGTTTTTTAAATTTTATTTCAGGTTCAACAAAATTGCTTCCTATCCATTATTTAGTGGCGAAAATCTCTGGGACATCTTTATTTGACAGTGTCTGTATCACCTTCCACTAAACATTCAATAATCATGAAAAATATATTTAAAAAAAATTGTTTAAATTATTTTATTTCAGGTTCAACAAAATTGCTTCCTATCCATTATTTTTAATGGCGAAAATCTCTGGGACACCTTTATTTGACAGTGTCTGTACTACCTTCCACTAAACATTCATTAATCATGAAAATATATAAAAAATACATTGTTTTAAATTTTTTATTTCAGGTTCAACAAAATCGCTTCCAATCCATTGCGTAGTGGAGCAAATCTCTGGGACACCTTCGTTTGACAATGTCTCTAGTGTTGCTTGTGCTCAAAGTGCTGTGGAGTTGGACAGCTATGCTATTCTACCCAGTACAACCTTGCTGAATGACCTTGTCCACTCGGCACTCATCAAACTTGGATACAGCTCGGTGGATGCAATGACTGCTAAAGGTAATTTATCATATAATGCATCTTATAATTAGTGTAATGAAATTTACATAATTTCTTTTGATAACCCTGCCACTATTACTCCCCCAAAACCCCATACCCACCCATAGGGTTGTAAATTAAAGATGCCAGTATATGATTATAACTCATCAATAAGTTTACTTGCAATGGGGAATAAGACATCAATGTAATGAAGCTAAATGTTTAAAATTGCTATACATTTTTCTTCACATAAATCACATTGCTGATTTAGTATACTTGTAGTGGCAAAGGGAAGAAACCCACTATGTTGTGTTTGGCAGTCAGTGTGTTTATAACTTGTGTATAGGAACCAATGGTAAATCAAGGACACATGTTATGAGCAAAACCTTCCTTCTCTTAGTTGTTAGCAACCTCGAAGTTTGTGGCAGCAATTGACAATGCCTTTGTAAAAGCTGCCTTTTAATTGTACTGCTGTTTAGAAATATAAAAGTTTGCTTATTTTAATGAAATTACTGTCACAGTGCAAAAGCGAAACAGCAGGAACATAATTTTATAAAATTGCATTGTTTTTATCTTATTCATATTATCTTCTTGTTTATCGCACCAGGTGCAATACAGATTAAAAACTGGAAACCGATGACATTTGATGCAATTACAAACAACCCACAAGCCTCTGTTGATGACATACTGTCCGAACTGACAAACGTGGCCACACTTCGCATCCGTATTGCAAGGTAAGATTGATAAATATATACTGAAGGTTAAAAGACCTTACAAGACAACAGCAAAAATAAATAAATAAAAAGTCATAATTTGAAAAACATTGATTGCAAAAGAGAGTTTCATTAACTGTCAGTGAGATGATTTTGAGATAAGTGTTTTTTAAATTGTGACCTGTTTTCAGTGGTCTCAGAATTCACCAGTGAAATTAATGCGAAAAATGCAAGTTGATGTTTTTGCATTAATAATATGATGCATTTATTTGTAACTACAGTGTGTATGTGATGGGTCCTTCAAACAAAACAAACATTCACCCCACCCGCTACCATACAAGGCACATTCTGCAGGGTTTTAACAGATGTGTTGCTAGATTTCACTATTCAACACCTTTCCCCACCATTCTCTAAACCCCTTTTCTTTTTTTATTTCCAATTTTGAAGTTAAATTCCCAATCTGAATGTAAAAGCTACCCAGGTTTTTATCTTGTCTTACATACATGTAAACACATAAATTTGATTCAAAAAGTTGAAATAAATGCAGTTTTAATATTTTATTATACTAACATACCTTAATGTCTTTAAAGTGGAACTGAAAATACTCAAAATCTTTGTGAAATAATGTTAAAAGTTCCTAAGACAGATTTCACAGAAAAATGTAGTTAACAGTGAATGGCCCTAATTAAGTAATTAAAAAAAAAAACCTTGAGAAATACCAGTTTCACAAGGCAGTGTTCATGGTGGCAGAGGTAGGACGGGATGTACTTTCTGTTGTCAGTGAATGATTTTTATTTCTGTTTTTGTTGAAATCTCTCTTGAATTTTTGTCTTATGCAGAGATGTGATCTGGAACACAATAACAAATTATTTTCTATAGAAGAAAACCTTTATAAATGTGCATTTTTGTAAAATGTTTGTTTTGTTTTCAACTGATTTTAGATTTAGTAAGTTTGGTTTTGTTATTCTTGTATTCGTGTTTGTTTAAGACTTCATACCTGTCGACACCCTCATAGATGGGTGAAACTCCACTTTTACCACAGAATGCACGGTCATGCTTTCAAACTTCATTACATGTATAACACCATGCTTATTAGCTTTTTAATTAAAATATTTTAATATAATAACGAAAATACTTCTTTTTATTGGAATGTATATTCTGGAAGCTAAACCATTTTATTACATTATTTTGAGAAACATTTTTGTGGAATTTACTAGCATTAACTTTTAATGATTTATATGTTTTGAAAGTGTAAATTATTTTCGGATTTGTCATGGATGTATTAGAATTGAGAAATAATAAAAACGGACAACAACAACATGAGTTGAAGGTGATTGTGATTCAGAACATTTTTATTTCAAAATTGAAAACAGATTGGACAAAAGTTTGACAACTTATAGAGTGTGTCCTATATATATATATATAATTACTTTAACAACATTATTAGATAACTATATATATTATTTTCAATAAACAAAAAACAAAAAATAATAACAATAATAACAAGATTGAGGAAAGAAAGACATCATAAATATACCAAAACAAACAAATATTATATGAAAGAAAAAGGTGATAGTCACGTGTAGACAGATAGCTCAATCATCATCACACACGAAGACAATAAAATCATTATAGATATTTAAATTTATTTTATTCTAACCAAAGCGATGAGTTTGTTTTATAAATGTTTGAACACTTTTGAATATTTGTTTGTTATTTAAATCAGTTAAAGTATTTCTTCCATATAATAATTATTTTAGGTTTATTGGTTGAAAAATGTGTAGGTCACTGCCTTGCATTCAGAACAGGCTAGCCTTCGCAGGTCTGACTTATCAATTTCACTGGTTCCAAAAATTCTCATTGGGTTTAACATGAAGCAGGAAAACTAGTCTAGTAAGAGACTACTAACTATTTTGTCCTGAATGCAAGGTTGGTCCCTGGTCTATAGATGTACAAACAAAATTACAGCTAGTTGTAAGTTAAACTTGGTCATGAATGCTGGTTTATTTTGTGCCTCATAAAGGAAAGCATATTTAAAAGCATTATTAAATGATGTAATAAATAGAATACTATACTCAATTGTTTATAATACTATTTATATTACCACTCCTGTGTTTTCAGTTAAACTAAAACTAGTGCATTTTAGTATCACTTTGGATATGATGAAGTGTCATAGTCTGTGGTTTTAAACTTTTTGTTTGACATCTAGGAAACTTATTCATTCTATTACCTGTCCACAACAGGGTTGAATCTACTATGTAATTTGGAGTCTTGTTACAGATACCATTCCCCTAAAGTTGATTCCCATTCAGGAGTAGAGATTTTTTTTAATTACTACTGAACAGTTTCTCGGGTTTAAAAAAAAATCTTGTCTATATCAATGATGCACCATTAATATGACAGCATTCACCTTTTTCAAAGATACTGTATTTAAGATACAGATCTATCAAGATACCAAGAATTTTCACAGCTTTGACACCATAGTATAACTGCATGAGTTGAAATAAACTGCATGAGTTGAAATAAACTGCATTGCGTTCAGAACAGGCCAGTCTGTGCAATTATTACCCATATGGGCTCAAATATATGATGCAAGATATTTTTGATAATTGCACAGTGTGCAGATTGCTTCTACGGCTACCGATTGGCTGGCTTTAAAAAGATG
>JAULBS010117433.1:0-13339 GCA_032355785.1 Symmetromphalus regularis | reverse complement strand
GCCCCCCCCCCCCTGGCTGGAGAGCTACCATTGTCCCATTATAAATCCTGCCCAGGGTGGTGATGATTATGATACTGATGGTGATAGTAGTCATGATGATGTTCACGGTGATGACTCTGTTTATGCTAGTAGTGGTTGTGATGATAATGATGTTTCTAATGTTTTTAATGATGACGGTGACGACGACGATGAGGAGGAGGGGGAAAAGCAGGATAACATACTGCTGTACTTATATCCAATTAGTGTTCAGACACATTGTGCTGGAGACAGAACTCAGCTCCTTCCATTTATCAGATGGAAGAATGTATGTACTGGTATGTGCAGAAACACAGATAGACGGATGGATGGACAGACAGACACGCAGACAAACATATACATATATACATACACAAAAACATACACACATACACGCACACACACAAACACAGACACAAACACACACACACACACACACACATACACACACATACACATACAAACACACACAAACAAACTGATCAACTTACTGATCCCATCTCAGTGTATGATGCAGGGGCTACAAGATCGCATGACGTCACTCCGGTGTAGATATAAAACTCCACTGTACTTGTCGCCATCTTGTTGTTGGTGTCTGTCACGATGCAGCTGATGCTGTATTTAGTGCCACGACTCAAAACACCTATTCGTTGAAAAAAGGTGTGTTTTTTTAATGTCACAAAAATGTATTGATATATATTACATTATCTTAACATATTTGGATCAGGATGTAGCTGAATCGGTTTTGTGTTCGCATGTGAAGCCGTCAGTCATTGGATCGATTCTTCTCAGTAGACCCATTTGCAGTTTGTGCTATTTTCTGTTCCAAACAGTGGTCCATAACTGGTTCATTAAAGGCAGTGGTATGTGGTGTCATGTCTGTGGGAAAGCGCATATAACGCTCCCATGGTGCTTATTGGAAAGAGTATCTTATGTGGTAGCAGCGGGTTTCCGTAAAGAAATGAGTCAAAATAACCATATTAGACGTCCAAAAGCTGATGATAGATAAAAAAAATCAATGTGCTCTAAAGGCATCGTTAAATAAAACAAATTTTACTTTACTTAACGTATTTCTAAGATCAAAAGAATAACATAGTGTCATATTTTTAAGAATGCAATAATTTACCATATTTTATTACTAAATTATACAAATTCGTTCTTACCATAAACACGTTAATATGCTTCTGCTATTGACACATTTTATTAAAAAAATAATGTTCATTTCTAAACTTTAACATACATTGAATGGTCGATTCGTTGTACGTATATTCATGCTTATATCCAATTATTGTTCAAGCACGCTGTGTTGTCCGGCTGAGGTTAATGTTAGTAGGAGAGATGAAACATACACGCTAGTTAACGTGACTACTCTTAAATATCCTTTTTATATGCACTATCCCACAGAGAGGATAGCAAACACCACAGTTTTTGATAAACCAGTTGTGGACCAGTGGTCGGTGTAAGTGACGTATATTTACCCACTGTGTCTTTGGGAGCACTCATTCTTGAGTTGGAGCCAGCATGCGCGTAAGAGTTCTCATTTATGTTGGGGTGGGGTGGGGGGGAGAGGGCAGGTAGATTATTGCCCGAATTTAAGGGTTTTAAAAGAAAATGCCCAAATCTAGATAACATTTTTTTACTGTAATGATATTAAAGAACAAAACAAAATTAGACAAGAAACTACTTATTTAGTCAACTCGCATGCTTGTCTTAGAAAAACAAAATGCTCATTTTGACCGAACGCAACCTTAATTTTTGCCAGAATAAGAAACATGCTCTTGTCCCCCTCCCCCCACTGTCTCGTACGCCTTTGGTAGCCAGTACCGAAATTAAAAATCCCATGTCTCGATTGAGATTTGATCCTAGTTCCTACAAGCCGTGATTACGATAGAGTCACCACTACTCCTCCAGGGCAGGAACAGTGAACGTTTTCTAACCTGATTTTATAGAGATGTAAGATACGTATTTGTTGGTTCCAGTACTGAAAGGTCCTTTCTCCTCTTCTATGTTGGCAGCAGCAGACAGGTCCACAAACCCATAAGCTGAAACAAAATTAAATACTATAAAACGTGGAATAGGAGGATCAGGGAAAGGCTGTAGTTGGCGTAAACGTGATGAGCAACCAATGACCATAACCCTTTCACCAGGGATATTTTTATTTTAGTTTACAACATGCATTTGATACGTCCTGACATGTACGTTTAAACAAATTATCAGGGTGGACTTTCTGTTTTGTTGTTGTGGATTTTCTTTTAAAATGTATTCCCAGGATGAAAAAACAAACGAGCTAATGATGATTAGTATTAGAAAAGGAAGATTGATCAAAATGGCAGAAGTGAACTTAATGAACTTAGCAAATACAAAATACATTTTAGTTCTATTACAGAACCATATAAAGTGCTGTTTATTTTGGTATTATATATGCTTTTACATATATATATATATATATATATATATATTATATATATATTATAAAAGACAAATTATTTAGGTTTATCATGCATATTATTTGTATCTATATGTAGTAATATGTCATTATAATGTCAAGAGAGTTTTAGGTTTTCATTCTAGGGATAGGTACGAATCATATGTAAGAAAAGCAAAAAAAAAGGAATAATGAACAACAACAACATAATAATAATAACAATAATAATAATAATAATAAAAATTATTATTATTATTATAAAAAGAAAATATTAAAAATGGCTTAACTTTGATATATACTTCAATGGCGGATTTATGGGGGCCCTGGTGGTCTGGGGCCCCTAAATTTTGCCATTTTTGAAAAATTACTTTTATAATTTATTTGTTATTATTATTTTATTTTTAATGTTAAAGAACTCCTAAATGTATTTTCTGGTTCCGTTACTGTACTCTAACACTAAAAGCTGTTAAATTATAGGCCATGAAAAAATACAACATCAACGAAGAACAAAAATAAGAAGTTACTTTCGTCAATTTCTTGTGCAGCCCACACGACAGTCACTTGACTGACTGCTTTGATCGAAGCTGTTAAAGTCACGATGTCAGTCAACTCAAATTTCCCATTGTTCTTAAGTTTCTCAAATGTCACCTGTAAAATGTAATACAAGAAATTGTGTTGATTAATTGCCCAAGTTAAATTGTCATAAATTAAATTTGAAAATATTGTTTTGTGAAATTTAGGCATTTCATGTCAAATAAAAGAAATAACGGTTACTTTAAATTATCTATGTTTACATACTGGATTTAAAATGATGTATTGGTAATAACTGTAATTGAAAGAGGATATGTAAATAAATGGAATAAAATGCATTTAAAGAGCAACTGATAAACAGTTTCATGGTCATTATATTCAATATATATTATATATTAATTAGTTTACAAATTTGTTTAAATAAAATCATGTAATCACGTTTTAAAACTAAATAAAATTATGAAATATAAATTTAACTGCATTCGATAGATTTCGGTAATTTCCGTACTCCATTTGGTCCCGAATGTGAGTTCAGTAGTGCCAACTCTGTGTTGATTGCAACAACACAGCATTGCATGTGAACATCACTTTAGATCAGTATTGTCTGCTCTCGTCTCCCAATAAAATTAACCGTTCTTTTGTGTGTGTTTGTCTGTTTTTCTTTTCTTTCTTCAGTATGACGCTAAACGATTTCAAATGCAGTTTTGTTGTTGTTTTTGTTGTTTTTTTTTGTTGTTGTTTTGTTTGTTTTTTGCTTCAAACGCATTTTATTCCATATCTTGTTCTGATTTAAAACACTATCTTCTTTCATTAAAAGTTTTAACCAACACATTATCTGTCCAGATTCTTAATGTTTATGACATTATATTTCAATAAGAAAATATTCAGTGAAATATCCTTTGGATTATGTATGCCTCTCAGTGTTATTACCTCTGGCGGTGTTCCATCCACAGCATGGACTGTAACAAACGTAGACGCTGTTCTGATGTTAGACCCTGTGGAGGAGCTGATGGTGAGGGCCAGCTTGTAATCCTTGGCTCCTTCAAATCTAGTCGCACTGAATGACAGCACTGCACTCGATCGCTCTGAGGAAGTAGGGAAAACTGCCCCATTGCCATCCAGACATGTTTTCTACACAGGATAATAAGGATATTATGTTATGGGATGTTATTATATATATATTAACAATGATTTTGAAATTCTACAAAAATTAGGCTCCATTATATCTGTCACTTACTAAAATGATACCATATGCAGTAAGTTATTTTGAGCGCGAACATGTGTTTTCGTAATACTGGTGGTAAAACACACCACATTTAAAACATAATACGAATATTTATTGACAGTGATATATTATGGCTGTTCTTTACGACTGAAGATTCCTTGGATTCTGTTTTGTGATCAAACGAGCTTCTAATTTTTTTTATTATTATTTATTACTAGTATTCTTATTCTTATTATTTATTATTAATCTTTATTGTTATTTTTTTTAGTATACCTTATCTAAGGTAATAATATAAAGGTTATGATTTCTATGTTCAGAGCCGTGCAGAGATGACAATAAGCCTGGGTCAAATGGGAAATATAGGCCCCTATTTCAAACTGCTAATTTTAAAAGTATTTTTGTAATCACTGCTAAATATATATTATTTATGTATGGGTATATGCATGCACGTGTAGTGTATATGACGTACTTAGTATCCCTCTTGACACTGTTTACAATATAGGTATTCTTTACCAAAGGCCCAAAGATCGACCTTTACCTTGCCAGGGGGAGTAGGCCCCTCCAAATCGTAGGCCCATGCCAAATGGCCCACCTGGCCCCACCTCTATTCTGGCCTGTCTATGTTACAAGCTACATGTTACAAACTAGTAACCATAACTCATCTTAATATTGACAACAATGGTTCCTTCTCTGGGCTTAGACCTATTCTGATTTAACAAGATTTTATATGTAACTCACCGTGTCTGTAGTTTGTTCGCAAGTCCACTCATAGGAGAGGGTTTCACCATCTGGGTCGTAAGACAAGCTTCCGTCTAGTGAAAACGTACCACTCTGTAGACCGACCGTTATTGACTTGCCCCCTGCCAAAAGAATAGTCATATGCAGACATATACAATGAACGGGGTGGGTTGTACGTATTTTCATTAGTGTTAGTAGGTGATACGAAACCTGCTGCCGCCACACTGATGTATCTACTCTTATAGATAAGCATCAATGGATCTCTTATAGACACTTTCCCCCAGACAACATAGCACAAACAACGGTCTTTCATAGACCATTTGTGGACAGTTGGTCGGTGTAACTGGTGTATAACTAGCCACTGAGCCTTGTGGATCACTCACTCTGGGTTGGAGCGGGTGTGAACGGAATACAGGTCCGTGGAAATATATGTCTGCCCAGACTCTATCTCCTAGGAACTAAGTTCAGTAGGAATACAAGTCCTAGGCTTACTATTAAAAATACATCAGGAATGCAAGTCTGGGTAGGACTACGATTCCAAATATCATTACTCGACTGAGATTTACAAACCCGATAGCGCAACCCGATAGCGCAACGACTCCGCCATAGGGGTCGATATAGCAGAAAGAAAATATATGCAACTATTGATTACAATAGTAGCGACAGTATGCAGGAAAACACATACATTTGTTTGTGAAAAGAATCACCGGTGGGGACTGGCTAACGCATGTTAATTTCGTACCCTGCCATATAAACTCACCTTTAATTAAGGGAACCAAGCTGCTGGATTTTGTTTTCAGAATAACACTGGCGGTGTTAGAACGCGTTGCATCACTGACTAGAGAAACTTTCACTGTTCCGGTTAATGTGGCATCAGCTAAAATACAAAATATTATAGCATGGGTTTTATTTAATTTTATTATTATCATCATCATCATCATCATCATCATCATCATCATCATTATTATCATTATTATCATCATCATCATTATTATTATTATTATCATTATTATTATTATTATTACTATTATCATTATTCTCATCATCATCATTATTATTATTATTATTATTATCATTATTATTATTATTATTACTATTACTATTATCATTATCATCATCATCAACATCATCATCATTATTATTATTATTGTTGTTGTTACGGTTTGTTTGTCTATTTGTTCATTTGTTTGTCTGTCTTAAATCGTATAATTACTTTTCTCAATATTTCGCCATGAAACCAATACTTTTTTAAATAATTACCTTTAATTTTTTTTAATCTTATTTTGCACGCACACACACACACAAACACACACACACATAAACACACACACACACACACACACATTAAAGCATGGGTCGTACTGATATAGTTTATTACTGAAATATGCAGATGAACGCTCAGTATTAGAATTTTAAACCTAAAAGAGAAATGGGATCGATGAGGCGAATCACTTAAATCTGATCTTGTAAGACAGAAGAAAGCACTCACTCGGTAGATCTTTAGCCTTCACGACGTACTTGGCCCTCGTGTTAGTATTCACCTTGACCCGTGAGTCATCAAACGACCACTCGAAATTCATGAAGTCGTCTGCGCAACTTGAAATTGTTACAATAGCAAACAGCTCAAAACTGAAAAAAAACGTGTAACCACTTTAATTAAATATAATATTATACAGATTTTGAATAACATAGAACACATGCAGATAGATGGACGAACAGACAGTCAGAAAGTGAGACATACAGACATACAGAGACAGACAGACAGGAACAGAGACAGAGACAGACAGACAGGAACAGACACACAAACAGAGACAGACAGACTGATTTCATTGCTAGAGTTATCTATGATATTATTAATATATTTTCTTTGCTACAGATACATTGTATATGCCCTTTACGTTTAAACCTGGCTTTAATATATGTAATATGCATACCTATTACGTCATATATTACGTATTTATTGCGCAATTTATTATCATAATTATGTCTCACCCATAACCTTATTATTATCCGACTCATACTAATTTAACACTAGCATTGTTGTGTCACTGTAAGCTTACATAATCTGATTAACTATTGTATTCTGTAAGTGGAACTACGTGTCTGCAGAAACAAATAATTGTTTCTAATAATAATATTACGTCATATGTTTATTATAATCATATTACGTCATATGTTATTCAGTATTTGGAAAGACACCTGAAATGTTATCCCTATACGCCTTCATTATATACAGATGTTCAACTAATTGTACTGTATTTTCACAATGTGTATTTACCATGTTTAGTTTATATGCATTATATGTTTACAGAAGGTCAAATGAAAGGCAATTCTGATAACAGAAAATCAGCAAAGGTATAATATTGTAATCTCAAATTCAACTCATTAAGTAGTCATAGATTAGTTTATTAGTAGTCAATGAAATACGTTTTATAATAATAATACAATACAATACAATACTATATAATATAATATAATATAATATAATATAATAATATAATATAATATAATGTATGTGTGTGTGTTTCAGTGCTTTTAAACTTTTAAAATACTTACATAATATATATATTATTATAAAACTGAGTTTGTGTTTTTTCTGTTCTGTTAAACTACATAATATATAAATTACCGTTCACTAACGTGAAACACATCTAGACTGACCTATCAGCGGGTTTCAGATTGTCTGTATCAGTCAATGCAATGGCTTTTACTTCAGGGATTGGGTTTGACGACTTGTCCACAGTTAAAGAGGCAGTGCTGTCGCAGGCTCCCAGAAAGTTGCAGACGTTCAGCGATACGACGTACGTCCTCCCACTCAACGTGCCAGTGACAGACAGCGCGGCTGTGCCTTGACCAACTGTTAAAGAAAAGGAAAGGAGGATAGGCAATCAGTAGTTATAAAATATATAATATTATACCAGATTAGGGCCGAACCCTTCGAGGGATGGAGGATCTCAATTTTGTTTTACTCCAGAAAATAACTTACACGTCTCAGGGTTTACTTTGTATAGTGTTTCATTCCAAGTATTTTGTATGTCACTGGTTCAGGTAATATTCTAGAGGCTATACTTAGAATGCTTCGCATCCTCAGACTAGTCACGAATTAGTTTATAAAAAGTAGTGCCTCCCCCCCTATAATTATGATCAGGGTACGGCCCTGCAGATATAATCTAATTTAAAAATAAACAAACAACTACACTGGTAATAATATAACTTTCAGACATTCAGTACCAAATTGCAAGGAGATACTATACTAATGTTTGTGCTTAATGGTAAACCCAACAAGAACGTTTAAAATCTTTATATGACTCCTTCAAAGGCTTCAATGAAAGAAAACAAAGTGGAGTTAGGTTAGTTACAGAAACACATTAAGAAATAGTAAAAATGTCTAAACTGTTCCATGTTCTCTTTCGCCTAATACAATATCAATCCTTATGTCTTTATCCCTTGAAATTCTGACAACATTTACGACGGAACATGATTGCCGTCGCTATATCATTTGTATGGCACTGCAACGGCAATGTCATGAACATAAGCATACTTTCATATTTTAGAAATTGCAATACAAAGCTGCCGTGTATTGTAAATCAGCTCTGTACACTGATATATTATATTTTAATATAGCCATAGTATGAACAACAAGAGCCAGTTTTTATATTTTGTACTGGGGGAAGGCGGGGTGTCGTTAAACAAACATACAATCAAACAATTACAAAACTGCCGTAAACTAATTATACCGCAGCTTTTACAGCAACCTTGCCGGTTGCCGCCACAAATTTTGTAGGTTGTTTCTTTGCAACATTTTGTTCGGACCTGTCCATTGCAACTATTTGCAAGGAAAGCAAATATTACCTATGGTCAGTCCAGTGGATGGAGTGACAGTCCACGTGTACACGAGAGCTCGCCCTCCACCTCCTTTACACTGCAAGGCATCCACTTCGATCTCACTGCATGACCCGATTTTAGTGGGACCCTCAATGAAACCCTTGGGCATCACAGGACTGGTTGCTGTGCCAACAGTGACAGATCCAGTTGCGGCTATGGCATAGTCCTCTTCAAACGCTTTGATAGCTCCCGATTTTAGGGTGAGAACAGTGTCTGTAAAATAATTATGTTTATTGTTACATTTAAAAATTAAGTCTTGTCCAAGCAAAAAGGTAAATGAAGTGTTTGAAATCCGAGGAATGCCATAAATGATATACGAGTGGCGGGGTGTGGTAGGGGAATCCTAGTATTCTTTAACATTAATTAAAAAATATATATAATTTTTTAATAGTAAAAAAAATTAAATCACAAAAACATCTGAAAACGGATACTGGTTTTTGATTAAAACTGGAATAGGAACCTCATCCCGAGAGCGATGTTAATAATAACTACACAAAACCGCATAAAAACCATCCAAAAACCACCATTTTCACAAATAATAATAATAATAACAATAATAATAACAACAACAAATAATAATAATAACAATAAATAATAACAATAAATAATAATAATAACTATAATAATAATAACTATAAATAACAATAAAATTTAAAAAAAAACCACTAAATACAATAACAACAACTAAACCATTGTTGAGGACCTTACATCAATTGATATTAATTCAAACAGAATATACTCCCTAGACAACTTATCATACTATGACAAGATTATTTCGTTTGTCTTTGTAATATTGTGAACAAATGGCTATATCTAACAATAAAATGTCTACAAAACAGGGCGACCTGAGCCATCTACTAAGACCAAGAAAAAGTTATTTTCTTCGTAAAAAATATGCTAGAACTCTGTCTAAATTCAGGCCAGGACAGACGGGGGATCAGGTGAGCCAGTTAACATGGGCCTACGATTTTGAAGGGGTGTAATCCCCTAGTTTTTAGCACTAATTACAGAAATACTTAATGAACAGTTTGAAATGGGGGCCTACATTCCCCATCTGGCCTGGGCCTATTACCAGCTTTGCACGGCCTGTGTCTAATGACTACAAGTAGATGGAACATTTAGTTTGTTAACAGCACACTATCATGGTGATGTATTACTTACTGGGAGCAACTGTCGTCTTTTTGATAGTCATTATTGTTTTGGACACAAAGCGACACTTGGCTGAGCTACCAAGTCCGGAGACGTCCGAAAATACGTCAGCGCATGTACTGAGGTTTGTTCTGTCCACTGGGCCACTGAATTTCACTATCACCTTGTCACCTGTAAGAACAAAGTATGTTATAGAACAAGAAATCATCAATGATAAGAGGCTACATAACAATAACAAAAGGATCTTGATTCCAGGGCCGTACCCACTTTGGAAGGGGTAGGGGCAGTTTCCCTCTGAATCTCTCTTGTTTTTACTCATACTCGGACTAGCCACAAATTTGTTTATAAAAAGTAGTGCCCCATAGACTTTTTTTCAAGGTATGGCCCTGGATTCTGGTGGTGTCATTAAAGTTAAAAGAAAAAAATCATTAGGTAATTGTAATAGTTCAAATGTCTATACCCTAACTGAAGCATTGGATGGTTTAAAAGTCAGTGTTCTGTTCGATCATATTAGCTGGTTTAGAAACTTTACTTAATACTAAACTCTAAACCATGTTACGCATGTTTCAAGCTTCTTAGATTAAAAATCTATACTCTAATATTATTCAGTATTTAGAAAGGGTTATACTCTCTCTTTATTCAGCTCAAAGAATTAGTGGCTTGAATATCTCGAGTCCAACCCTCGACGACAATGGTGTTGATGGTGGTGGTAGCGATGGCGATAAAGATGATGATGACGACGATGTTGATGATGACGATTATGTCGACGATGATGGAGATGATGATAATGATAACGTTGCTAATGAAGATGACAACGATGATGATGATATTAGTTTTAATGATCACGATGATGATGCATGTCTACCAGAATAATGATTCTAATGACAATGGCGTCCAGCACGATGGGATGATGAAGAGGATGAAGACCACAGAGACTGAGAAATACTAAGTAAAAACAATTATAAGTATAATATCAAACCGTCATTGGTGAACTTGGCTTGGGCAGTTACAGCTGCAGCACTAACAGTTACAAGCAATGGAATTCCAATTCTGTCAACTCCGTTGAAGGTCATGGACACAGAGATGATGGCCGATTTAGCAGGATGGGTGACGTCGCATGTAGCCGTGGTTCCTGATGTCACTGTTGCCTTAACACTTATTTCGGTGGCACTTCCCACTAAAAAGAAAGGGTTATAGTAATAATGTAGTTGTCGAACATTAATTGTTATCTCCCTAGATATGTGCATACGCGAGACATAAAGTGCTTTCACTTTTGTGATACATAACACATACTAAATTTAAAAGGTTCGTCTAAAATTACTTTAGTGTTTTACATAAAAGGAGGCTTGCAACCCCCGCCCTCCAATTTGTTTTTGAAATCCAAGGTTTCTGAAATGCATTTACTGGCTAAAACCTTCAAACAATAATAGACCCTCTGTGAACTACGGTATATATTGCGCTAAAACCACATGGTTAAGTGTTACATTGATATCATAAAGTAAAATACTGAAAACATATTATTATTTTAGAATTTTATTTCAATTGTTCAAAGCAAAAAGTGTGGCCGGAACGGTGGAGGTGGGGGGGGGGGGGGGATAATTATATAAGCATTACCCCTAGTTCAAAATGTGGAAGAATGTGTCCCGTCTCCCAGGATTTGCGCCATTGATCAGAGGCGGATACAAGATTTTTGAAACGAGGGAAGTCCAAATGTGATGGGTAATGGGTAATTTCTACATCCTTCCACTCGTAAAATGTAAACAAAAATACGAGAAAAAGTGGTGGGGGATCCGGACTCCCAGACCTCCATGGATCCGCTACTGATGATTATGGACTTGAAGGTAAGATGAACACTGACCCGTTATGAGGCAGTATGTGGTGTTCACGATGAAGCCAGACCCGGTGATGGTGAGAGTCAATGATCCAGTTGATTTGATGACGCCCGTTGGAGATACTGACGTCGCCGTGACAGCTGTAAACAATTATATTATGTACTCAACTATAATTTATGTGTAAAATCAATTTATATACATTATTTTATGGCATATATATGCTGTTTAATTTATATAATTTAATAAAAAAAAGAGTATTTGTTTATCGACACTCCAGCACATTGTTTATTTAGCGGTTATTAGGTGTATGACCTACGATTTTTGAGACTCATTGTCTTCAGAGGAAACATGCTATCACCACATATGCTACTCTTTCACATTAGCAGCAAGGGATCTTTTATAGGCACTTTCGAAAAGGCAGGACAGCACACCCAAAGTTGTGTACTTCTGGTTTGGACGAGAAATTGACCAAAGGATCTACTAAAGGGATTCGATCCAATGATCTATTGCACCTCAGTTGAAAACTCACAGATCTATGAATGTCTCATAACAGAAGGAATCATGAGCACCGCTTATTGCTGCAGCCACAGAAGACTGCGTTCGTTTACATTTTGGCACACTGGGTGTAATGTGAAGCTAGTTCAATCCAAAATACAAATTGGTGGCTATAATGGTGGCCATCTTGAATTTCCTGTTAAGTAATCCAAGATCGACTTTGTAAACGAGTTAAAAGGATGTCTTAACCACTAAAAGAAATGGCTAGACAGAAACATATCATTCCAGATTTATTAATATATGGGCAGTTATAACTAATAAAATGAAATGACAGCCATAATGGTTGCCATCTTGAATTTGTGAAAACAATCGGTGATGACAGCTGTTCATGAAGCAGATTCTCAAAAGGATACCGTTATTTATATGTACACAAATCAAGTGGATTGTAACTTATTTATAAAGGCCATCTTCGTATTGCATTTTGTTTGGCCATAAGGACAAATAATACTACACACCTACGCCAGTATGTGACATAGCATGTATATACAAGTGTTTACCTGATGAGTCATACACGACCAGGGTGGCGGTAGACAAATAGTACTACACACCTACGCCAGTATGTGGCATAGCATGTATATACAAGTGTTTACCTGATGAGTCATACACGACCAGGATGGCGGTAGACAAATAGTACTACACACCTACACCAGTATGTGGTATAGCATTTATATATAAGTGTTTACCTGATGAGTCATACACGACCAGGTGGCGGTAGACAAATAGTACTATAAAACTACACCAGTATGTGGTATAGTATTTATATATAAGTGTTTACCTGATGAGTCATACACGACCAGGGTGGCGGTAGACAAACAGTACTACAAAACTACACCAGTATGTGGTATAGCATTTATATATAAGTGTTTACCTGATGAGTCATACACAACCAGGGTGGCGGTAGACAAATAGTACTACAAAACTACACCAGTATGTGGTATAGCATTTATATATAAGTGTTTACCTGATGAGTCATACACAACCAGG
>JAULBS010117422.1:0-14495 GCA_032355785.1 Symmetromphalus regularis | reverse complement strand
TTAAAATTAAAATGCCTAAATAATAATCTTTACCAGTATTTCTCTTTATTGTATCAATGTAACACTTAACCATGTCGCCTTAGCGCAAACATACCGAATTACATAGAATGTCTATAATGGCGTCAACCCTGGAGCCACCTCCACTTTTTGGACACGGAGATGCTCCGTACCCCCAACTTTTTGGAAAGGGGGGATATTCCGTTCCTCGCCACTTCCAGGAAGCAATTTTTGCCTTTGGGTCAAACTAATATATTTAATAATAAACGACAATTACCAAAACATGGGTTGATTGGTGTAAACAAGGGACTGGAACAAAAAAATAAACAATTAATTTTTTTTTTTTAAACCTAACCTCTGTGCTGGACAGACAGAGGTAACTGTATTATATGGCCAGAACATCTGTCGGATATAAGTACGAAGGTAAATTTAATCTAACCAAACCAGGTTTCTTTCCTTAATTATTCACATTTTACTTTATATACTGAAACAAAAAAGAAATTGAAACATTTTGACAAAATAATAATTTTATTATACCCTTTCCGTTATGTTGGGAATATTAACCTTTTCCCCCGACCACTTTAAACTGTTCCCGTGACGTGTTTTTCATTTGGTTTGATGAATGGTGAAAATAATTTGTTTTTTTTATGTGAAAAGCGTGGTTATAACGTGCAGTTACACTTCTTTAAACTGATGACGTATGCATTATTTTTTAGAATTTTTTTTTTTTAAATCAAATTAAATTAATTGAAATTTTGGAATGAGAAGTTATTTTTCATATAATATTACATTAACATTATACTATCATTTTCATATTCTGTACAAAATAAAAAAGGAAGGAATTGTTCTAAACATTTTTTATTTTGTTGTATTGTACTACGTAGTATAACATTTCTTATATTTCGCAATATATATAATATAGTTTACTGTTTTGACTTTTATTTTTTATAATGCATTTCTGATTGTCATGATATTTATACTAACTGTCAGGTTTATTTTAGATCTATTTAACGACGTAGAAATAAATGGTTGTTTTCTGTCTAAAACAAAAACAAAAAATTCATGCAGGGGCATAAATTCTGTGGGGTATGGGATGATACACCCCCCACACACACTTTTCGGATAGGGGGATGTCTATATAATTATCTCCACCACCCCCCCCCACCACATTTTTATTTGAAAAATTGAAATTAAAATGCCTAAATAATAATCTTTACCAGTATTTCTTTTTATTGTATCAATGTAACACTTAGCCATATGGTCTTAGCACAAATATACCGAATTACATAGAAGGTCTATAATGGCGTCAACCCTGGAGAGGGGGTACATCCCTCCACTTTTTGGACACGAAGATGTTCCGTACCCCCAATTTTTTGGAAAAGGGGGATATTCCCTTCCTCGCCACTTACAGGAAGCGATTTTTGCCCTTGGGTCAAACTAACATATTTAATAATAAACGACAATCACCACAATAACTGAACTGTATTATTTTACTCCATAACCAAAACCATCTTTCATGACTGAAGATTTCCACTTCCCCTTAAGATTTTGTCAGTGACAAACTTTACTTAAAATCTCACAATTGGACGACACCTGTGATAAACTGGCTTGTTGAAAGAACATCATTTCTTTTCTCCAAAGTCGGGATCAGACGGCTTAACTCGCTAAACAGAAGCGAAAGCAATTAGAATCCAACAATAGCCCCTTCCGACCAGTTAAGTTTATTTACCACGAGAAAAACCAATTTGAAGCTTGGTAATGTTTTCACCCTCACGATCCTTGATTTGAGTCTGACAAAAGCGTGGACACAACTTAACCCGACGTCTTCATATGTACTCAATACCCTGCGAGAATTCAACGAAAATATGCTCTTCAACTTTCTTAATTAAAACACAAATATCGAAGAATTTATTAATTTGTTTGTAAGGAAGCTGGCAAAGTAAAACGATAACATTTTGAAAATCTTCTTCCTTTTTTGTTCATTGTTGTTTTTAGTGAAGTGTGGACGCGAGAGAAGATTGAGAAAATAAATTGTGGATTGATATCCCGCGACGTTTGAGTGAGAAAAATAGCTAAATCGTGACTAGAATTAAATAACCACTTTACCTATCAGCACGTGACCAAGTAACAAGATGGCGGCCATTTTGAGGTAGTTCCGTTACAAAATAGTGCGGGTACGCACAGATATATATTTTCAAATCTAAAATTCTAAAACAGAGGATCAACGTTCTATTATTTAAAAAATTCACTGTGCAACTCATGTTTTTAAAATAAGCAATGAAGTAGTGATTTTCTCTCGTTCCTTTATAAATAAATACATAAATAAATTTTAAAAATACCGATTTGTAATAAAATGCATATAACAGATTCCTTGCTGCTTCTGAGAATGTGTAACTGATGTAACTACAGTAAGTTTCCTTTGTCGCACAAATCATCATCATCACCCTCATCTTTGTTTTATATAGGATGTAGTTGACTTTAAACCGGTTTAAGTATGCATATGTCTACGTTCATAATGATGACAGCATAATTCATACACGTTCTTGCCAGAATAACTGTACAAATGTCAGCCAACAGAATGGCTGTCAACATACTTAGAATTACTTGAATCCATCTCGTTAAGTAAGAAGGTTGTAAGAGATTACTTCTTAAGCCTGTAACAAGGTCTAACGTTTGCTACGCAGACGACAACCATAGTTTTCCCGCCAAAATGCGAGATGTCGTGCACATTTGAAGAAATCACAAAAACTAACTAAATAAACACCGAATAATACGATAGCATCATCACCTCTTGTTATACACGTGAAACCCACGATTGATGTTATACACGTGAAACCCACGATTGATGTTATACACGCGAAAACCACGATTGATGTTATACACATGAAACCCACGATTGATGTTATACACGCGAAAACCACGATTGATGTTATACACGTGAAACCCACAATTGATGTTATACACGCGAAAACCACGATTGATGTTATACACGTGAAACCCACAATTGATGTTATACACGTGAAACCACGATTGATGTTATACACGTGAAACCCACGATTGATGTTATACATGTGAAACCCATGATTGATGTTATACACGTGAAAACCACGATTGATGTTATACACGTGAAAACCACGATTGATGTTATACACGTGAAAACCACGTTGATGTTATACACATGAAACCCGCGATTGATGTTATACACGCGAAAACCACGATTGATGTTATACACATGAAAACCACGTTGATGTTATACACATGAAACCCACGATTGATGTTATACACATGAAAACCACGATTGATGTTATACACATGAAAACCACGATTGATGTTATACACATGAAAACCACAATTGATGTTATACACATGAAAACCACGATTGATGTTATACACATGAAAACCACGATTGATGTTATACACACGAAAACCACAATCGCTTGTTAGCCTATAAACATGAAAACCACTACCGGTTGTTATACAGATGAAAACCACTACCGGTTGTTATACACATGAAAACCACTATTTAGTCCTCGTTCAGACGTGGTGGATTCATTTCTAAAGCATGCGACTAAGGTGCCAGAGATCGTAGGATCGATTTCTCACAGCATAAATCCCAATTTATTGTTTTTCTTCTGTCCGTTCCTCCACTATATTAGTATACCACTGGCTGTGGTATTTGTAATTACTTTAGTCGCAAAATTGCGTTTTAAATATCCTTTGATATTACTTGTAAAATTGTGTTGCAACTGCGAGTTTTTCGACAATGTGTCATAAGCAATTACCTTGTTTTTGACGCATTATCGTGTCATATAAAGAGTACACCTGGCTGTCACATGAGTATCATAAAACAAATCTAGCTCCCATTAATTTTGTTCTTGAAAAGAAAAGAAAAAACACTATCACTCTTGGTAGCGAAGTAAAATTTATAAAGTATTTTGCGCTCTTATGTCAAATACACATTTAATGTGTACTAAATTTTATGTGTACTAAATTTTAATACATTTAATACTATTTAATACATTTAATACTAAATGTAATACATTTAATACTAAATATTATATTTAATTTTTTTTATTTATTACAAAATTTTATATTATAAATTTTATATTTTAAATTTAAGTGTAATACTAAATTTTAATACATTTAATGTATACTAAATTTTAGTACATTGGCTGAATTGTTGGATTATTGAGCAGCAAGTTATATTAGTTTGAGAATGTAAAAACGTTTAATGTTTTAGAGGTCATTAATTAAAATGATGTCTGATGGAACTCCTTATTTCGTCTGGTTCAGTGTGTTCATTTTAAGTATGTAGGTGATTGATTTATTTTATTTTCATTATTTAAACAATTCTTTTATATATATTATTTATATATACTTTATTTATTTATTTTGTATTTGCTTTATTTATTTTTTTGTCTTTATTTATTTATTTTGTATTTGTTGTATTTATTTATTTTATTTATTTATTTTGTATTTGTTGTATTTATTTATTTATTTATTGAGAGAAGGGCCGCTTTTAGATATAGTTGTTTAATTAGTGTAAATAAATGAAAGTCCATGTTCGCAAAAATTTACAAATCGATTTAATTCTCAGTTTAGAATTTCGCAAAATGGCATCAGCTGTTGTCCAGTGATAAATCGTCTTAAGACGACCATGGAAGAAAGACTGCCCAACAGCGGCCGATTTAGTAGCCACGGGTGTTAAACTAGCAACGCTTTGTCACATGCCAGTGTTTGTTTATTCTCCAGCCCCATTGTTTGCAATACAATGACATTTATTAGCAATGGAGCAAGACAAAACCGCCAAAAGTTAGCCAACTTGGCGGCGAATGTACGTACGGCCGCTTTGGAGAGAATACTAAATATGAAAACAACAATAATCTTTTGATTTATGTAATCATATAATAATATTTTATTGTTGTTTGTTTGTCTGGGTGTTGGTGGTCATCGATTTGTTAGTATTCTTTACGTATTAGAAAGTGAAATTGCTTGAATAGAGAATATAATTCAATTCAGTTCTATTCAATTTAATATTTTATTGTACAAAACGTCCAGTACGGACCAACACAAAATACACGAGCAGGTTACAAAACATTAAAAATTGTACAATATACGAGTATTTATATATATTAATTTCGTTAAAAAATTTAAACGAATGAGCTCAAGTGAATTTTGTATAGCGGAATGGTTCGTTTGATGTATTGTAAACATATTATAAATATGTGCGTTTAAATAAATATTTTAAAGACAAGAGTAAAAAAGAACTAAGTGAAGAAAAGGGATAGTGCATAAAAAAGATCCCTTGCTGCTTATCGATTAATGTGACGGCAGCGGGTTTTGTCTCTCCTACTAACACTAATCTCTGTCTTGGACAGACAGCAAAGGAAGCTGAGCTCTGTGCCCAGGATAGCGTTCTTGAACCTTAATTAGATATAAGGACGAAAATAAATACAACCAACCAACCTGGAACATATCTTCGGCTTGTGTAGGAGGGAAGAGGATTTTTAAGACCTTTCGGAATTAAGATTTGTACCACCTCAGATATACTTTCTGTGTTGTATATCATAGCATGGACTTGACCATGATGGCACATTTGAAGATATCGATATAATTATATGATCATCCTAGTTAATACGATCACCATTTAACTGTATCATTAAATCTGAGCATATTTGATTTACTCAACAGTTACGTCATCGCATTACGGAAATGGTAGACTGGTCTCTTTTAGACTGGTCTCTGCTAAGATGATCGTGCCTGCAGCTCAAGTGCCCTTATTATCGCTTCAGCGACAATACCAACATCAATTTTCTACGTGACAGAGCGATCAACGGCGACTTGGTGGGACGGCCACGGCTTCATTAGAGACGCATTGTCTGCACATAGCTGTTGTGTACGCATATATTATGTCTGTGAATGAAAAACATTTTCTATCACTTTAACTTACAAAGAAAACGCTCACTTTGAACAACATAATGGAGAAATCTTTGGCTTGTTTGTGCGGACATGGTTCGAGCTATGAGCCAATACCGCGGGCATCAGTACAACGGAAATGGTTTTGGTGTTTAAGGATTCCTGTTTGTTTTTGGTAGACTTCATTTTTGGTGCAGGTGGGTGAGAGAAAGCCCTTTAAAGACGGAAAGGAAAGGATTGGTTGTTTAAAGACACCCTAACACATTGTTTTATTCAACGGGTATTAGGTGTCAGACATGGTGTTTGTATCTCATCTTCTTTTTTTGAGAAATCCGCCCCGCCACATAGGCAACTCTCAATTAGCATTAAGGAGTCTTTTATAAGCACTTTCCCACAGTCAGGACACCATTTACCACATCCTTTCATAAACCAAATGATTTCTCCTTTGTGGACACCGGGTATCATAACTGTTTTGATACTGATTCCTTTGAAATCTTTCTTATGTAGGCTTCAACATTAAATGTTTGCCATCAGATTTCTCAAACATTTATGACATGATTTTACAGTATGGAGTCGTCTCCCTTGTGCTCCAGATACAGACGTCCTAGTTATAAAGCAGAAGACAGTCCGTCTCTTCGAATGTTTACTCATCATAATGACTTGTCATCTCGTAACTCCCTTTTCTTACTGAACTTCTTGTCAATAACCTTTAAGTCCAACTGTAGTTCTCCTGGTCACCAGCATTCCCAGTTTTCAATACTTAACCCCCATAAATCCACTCTTGCCTTTTGCTTGCATGCATAGCTGCCCCAGTTTAATATAAAGTAAAGTTTGTTTTGTTTAACGACGCCTCTAGAGCACACTGATTTTTATCTGATCATCGGCTACTGGACGTCATACATATGGTCATTCTGACATATGTCTTTTTAGAGGAAATCCGCTGTCGCCACATAGGCTACACCTTCCGATAAGCAGCAAGGGATCTTTTATATGCACCGACCCACAGAAAGGACAGCACATACCACGGCCTTTGATAAACCAGTTGTGGACCACTAGCTGGAACAAAAAATAGCCCAAACTGCAAATGGGTCCACTGAGAATGATCGATCCGATGACCGACCGGTTCACAGGCAAACACGCTACCGTTTGAGCTAGATCCCGGTCCCCCCAGTTTAAGATGTCCCTGTTCGAGAAAGAAAGAAATATTGTTTAACGACACATCAGCACATTGGTGATAATCAGCGGCTATTAGGTGTGAAACACATGGTCTATGTTACATATGGTTCATAAACGCGCGCACACACACACGCATACATACAAACACGCGCGCATACACGCGACGCCCATACACACACACATACGCAAACATACACACATGCGCACACACGCGACGCACATGCGCACAGACACCGCACAAAATAAACCTACTGCTAAATAGCCTACTCTTTTCTATTAGCAGCAAGAACGCTTTTCACAGCTAGAAATGACCATCATTGCAATATGGAGTCATTTTAAGAGGTTCTCCCCCAGGATGAACAGAGCTTCAGATTCATATATTATTATTAAGTATTACTTTTTGTTGATAAATTGCTTTAATTGATAGCAATGTATTGTTTGTA
Source organism: Symmetromphalus regularis (assembly GCA_032355785.1). NCBI lineage: Eukaryota > Metazoa > Mollusca > Gastropoda > Neomphalida > Neomphalidae > Symmetromphalus > Symmetromphalus regularis. The sequence continues at coordinate 6,963 of JAULBS010117422.1, read as the reverse complement.
ATTTACTCAGGGTATATATCAAAATAAACATGTTAGGAGGACTGCCACAGATATGTCTGATGCACTTTTAAGTATTTTCCTGTTAAATTATTGTTCTGCCAATAAACTGATTTAAATTCCCGCGAAGAATGATAAACTCAGAGGCAATCTCTACGGCAATGCCGACTGCCGCGTGCAATTTCATGGGTTGACCCACACACATTTAAAAAAAAGTGTTTACTCCGAGGCGAAAAAAAAAGGTAAGGTTTGTTTTATTTAACGACGACTCCAGAGCACATTGATTTTTATCTTATCATCGGCTGTTGGACGTCATATATATGGTCATTCTTGTATATTTCTTTAAAGGAAACTCGCTGCCGCCACATAGGCTACACTTTCCGATAAGCAGCAAGGGATCTTTTATATGCACTTCCCCAAAGATGGGATAGCACATACCACGGTCTTTTGATGAACCAATTGTTGACCACTGGCTGGAAAGGGAAATAGCCCAAAATGCAAATACGTCTACTGAGAAGGATCGATACTATGGCCGACCGCTTCACAGGCGAACACGGTACCGCTTGAGCTACATTCCGCTCCTACTATGAGACGACGTTCTGTACCGGAACACAAACATGTTCAGCTATGTCAATCACCGAACCTCGTGTTAGTTTTAGACTAAGACAGATTGCTTAATCCAAAATCATATTGACAAGATCAAGAATCGGTTGCATTGTGTGCGTCTGTTTACCTGTCTTTGTCGATCTGTCTATGCCCGGATCGTTGTCTTTATTAGCTCCGAGAAGCCGCAATATTCTTCTATTTTCACTTGGTCGACAAATGATGTTTTATTTGAAGAACGTGATGTGGCAGGGCTCCAGAAGATTTGTTCAGTTATGGCGATTCAAGAATGAATTCCTGGCTCCAATGGACATTAATTCCTCTCAGATATCAGTTTGGCTGGCTTGAATAGATTCTTTTTTGTACATTATTCAAAGGTCAAAGTCGCACGTTGCAATACCAAACAGATTTACGACCTGAAAACGTTTCGTAATTCATTTCCGTATTGTGGGATTCAATACGCTATATGGAGTCAGAACCAACCAGTTATATCGTAACGGAGCGAGGGTTATGATTTAGTAACATCGTAACGGGGCGAGACTTAATTAAGCTTTAGTGATAACGTAACGGAGTGAGGCTTATGGTTTAGTAATATCGTAACGGAGTGAGGCTTAAACTTCAGTATTTTAGTTTTTACACTTATGAACAGTATATAAACATCTCTAGCGTAGCCAGCGTAAGGCAGATGAGGCGCTTGCATCGTTTGGAATTTCCGCAAATTTATTTTATTTTTTCCCCATGATACTGATATTTATTATCCACATGGTTCAAGCATCCAGAGTCTGAGTTTGCCTCAGTGTTTTTCCTTCTCTGGCTACACCCCAGAACATGGTGATTTGAAACTGACATTTTGTTAAGATAGCTTTTATGATCTATTTTTATGAGTTCAAAAGCAATCTTAAGACTCCAAACATAAAAATAATTGATAACCAATGTTTCAGTAAAATATGCATTAAGTCTGATTAGACTTTACTCAAATATTTATCGTCTCGTCTTGCAGTTTATCGGTTGGTTTGGCCTTTAACACCACAATCGTTTTTCTGATGGTCTCACATACGTATTAATCAAGCACTGTTCCCTCTGTTATGATATAATGCGACATGTCACCATACTCAGCCCTCGGCTCATGAAATTACAAGTCCGTGTCGACATTATCCCAGACCCAGACACCAACTTATAACTGTAGTTGCTCGTGGTCGTATATTTCATCCACGATTTATGTCCTTTTTTGTTTAATAATGCCCCGAGAACTTCACCAAATGACCGCCGTACGACAGCGGCCATATTGGATATTTTGGTAAGTGCTGGCTTTACATGCCGTATGATGGACATATAAACACATAAATGTATGTCCATCTCCGAGGCTGTCAACTTATAATAGTTATATCTTACTGAATTTCGTATGACGTTTTCACAATTTATTGTGACATTTTCCGTTTACACGATGTACTAAAAATTAATATGTTTCAAATCTTTATATGAATTTCAAGAAAAAATTGACAAGAATCTCTCCTTTTGATTTATTTATTTTTTATTTTATTATTTTTTTTTTTTTTTGAAGTTGACTAGAACTTTTATATGATATAGCGTTGTGATCTCCTGGTTACGTTCTACAAACTGGTAGCCATTAAATTCTTATTTTATATATTTCCGCCTTTTAATGCGCATGCACAAAGTATAATGTCCGCCACAGCCAGAACTATGGGGTATTGTTTATATTGTTATAATCGTAGGATCAATCCACCTTGGTGCTAGGGATTTGGCTTGGAAGCGAAAGGGTAGGCAGCTCAAAAACGTTTGGGAACCAGTGGTCTAAAATATAATTCAAGGCTAAATTACAAACATGCATATGCAGGAAAAATCATTTAGTGTGATCATGTGTTTGTAATTTTTCACATACAGTGCAGTCATTTGATGACCTTCACCTTCACCATAACAAACAAAAAAGTATATTAAGGTTGGAAATTGACTCATACCTGGCCCTAATTGTCAGGTGCGCAACATTATTTCATGCAGTACAGAAGGTACGAAAGACTTGGCTTCAAAGAGTTTCAAAAGTGGCTACTTCTTCTTACACGTTCATATACATTAGCTAATTATAGTAAGTATGTTATGATGGAATTAGACAAGACATTGCCATATGTCTGTTCACATTTTACGTGCTTCCGAAGTGCTACTGAAGTTAACAGTGGGTGGAGATACAAATACAAATATTAAATTTGGTATATTCTTGGTTTTAGAATAATGCATGTTATTGTGTAGTGTAATATAGTAACAAGTTTCGTTAAACGGTAAATATAAAAGATTGTTGCAAATTACTTGTTGTAAATGAAATACTAGAAAACGCATTGCGTGTACTGAAGAAATATTACAAAGGATATGATTGTTTGTTTAAAGACACTTGTTGGTCTCTGTGTAAAATCTCTGTTGCCTGAGCTGGCCAAGGATTTTTGTTTATAATTAACCCAAGCAGTTCTAGCTGAACTGTCAACAACCAACAACACAGGCAAGAAGAGAGCAAGATGTCCACTGAAATTATGTAACAAAACACCAAACCTAGCTAGAAAATGGACAGGAAAAAGTCAACTTTCTACTATAAAGTATTGTTTTATACATAGCAGCCAAGAAATAGCTGACCTGTGTACATCTGGTTTATGTATTGTTTATATTGTTGTGACAATCAAGACAGAATCTGTTACTAGCCAGTGATACAAAAGTTTGAGGCTTTAATCGGTTTCATGGAGAGCAACAAGTGTCTATAAACGACACCTCTGCACATTGTTTATTCAGCGGCTATTAGGACAGATATTTTATAGACAGATATTTTATTTACTTCTCACTTTGTGCACAACATAACAATACAACAGAAATAAAAACACATGAAAGTACACAAGCCATTCCTTATGGAATTATGAGAGACTATACATATGTAAAACTATAGAAGTATCAAACCTCAAACAAAACATATTATAAATATTAAGACTACAGACTATATATTATAAAATGATATAAGTATTAAACCTACAACCAACAGAAACACAAACAAATCAATAATTATAATAGGCATATTAAGTCTGACATGTGGTATTCAGTGATTCATTGTCTTTTAGAGGAATCCCGCTTGACCACACATGCTACTCTTTCCGTTTAGCAGCAAGGGATCTTTTATATGCGCTTTCCCACATACAGGATGGCACATACCGTTTGTGGATTACTGATCAGTGTAAAAGACTCTCACCTACCCATTGAGCCTTTGCGGAGCTCTCACTTTGGGTTGGAGCCAGTATGGGAAGAAATATTACAATTCCATTCATATAATATTCACAAATGCATTAACAAATCAAGACAATTACAATCAAGTTAGAACTACAGTAGGGCATAAACGATTATTAAAGCGTTTTTAACCCTTGGTATTTCTTCCTGTACTATTTTCCGTTTCAACCAGTGGTCCACAACTGGTTCATCAAAGGCCGTGGTATGTGCTGTCCTGTTTATAAAATATCGGATAGATTTGCTTCTGTGGCGGCAGCGGGTTTCCTCTAAATAAATATGTCAAAATTACCAAATGATTGACGTCCAATAGCCGATGATAACATAAAAATCAATGTGCTCTAGAGACATCGTTAAATAAAACAAACTTTACTTTCTACCTGTATATTTGTGTCTGTGGACTTCGACTCAGGGTGCAATCGTGGGTGGGTGGGTCATAAGGTCAGGTATGTAAAAGCCTGTCTTGTTCTTCTGTGTTCTACTATTCCCGGTGTGAGGACAAAAAATGGTCGTTAACTAGGTAAAGCCTGTAATTGAAAACATCAAATGAATAAGACGTGTGAACCACTTTGATCAACTGTCCCGCACATTTGAGCAATTTCCGTCTTGACCACCGCATACAAATGTCACTTGCCACATCAGATGGTCAACAAGATGCCAACTTGCTGGTCCAAAATGTCGTGTGGTCAGAAAGAGGAAAATACTGCACTTGTTCAGAGAATCTGCGTTTTGTGTGTGTGCGTGAGTGCGTGATGCGTTCAAAGGATATTAAAAATTAAAACGTATGTTAGCGGTTCAACCATCAACTCTAGAATTAATTTTCAAAATTAGTTATTGTATAAAACGTATTTGTGATAATGTCAAAGCATTCTCTTTGTAAAATTCAAGTTCAGTTTGTTAATATATTATCTCCCGTTTATTTCGATTTTAACAATAATCAGAAGAAAAAGAAAAAGAAAGATGATGAAGAAGAAGAAAGGGAAGACGGATGAGGAGAAGGAAAAGAAGAATATATCATTTTAAAACTACTTTTACTGACGTGATCGTTTATTTATTAATATTAATAAGGTTTTTTTCTTACTGATAACCGTACGTATTTATTATGTATTTTATCATGTATTTTTTAACGTTTTGTTAAGAATACCTTCTTTCTGTAATATTTTTAAATTCCTTTTATTTCCTCTTATTTCACCACGGCCTTGAGAGGAATAAAGTTCTGTTCTGTTCTGTTCTGTCAAATCTACGAACATAATTTAACATAATATAATAAGAATATAATTCTTTGTTGAAGATAACATGGAGTGGGATGTAGCTCAAACGGTAGCGTGTCCGCCTGTGAAGCTGTTGGTTGTCGGATCGATCCTTCTCAGTGGATCCATTTACAATTTAGGCTATATTCCGTTCCAACCATTGGTCCATAACTGGTTCATCAAAGGTCGTGGTATGTGCTGTCCTGTCTGTGGGACGGTGGATATAAAAGATCCCTTGCAGCTTATCGGAAAGAGTAGTCTATGTGGTTGCAGCGAGTTTCCTCTAAATAAATATGTCAGAATGACCATAGATTGACGTCCAATAGCCGATGATAAAATAAAAATCAATGTTCTCTAGAGGCATCGTTAAATAAAACAAACTTTACTTATGTTTTGAGATAAATAAAGATCTGTACTATTCTGTCAAATATACGAACTGCTCTTTGCTTTGTTGAAGATGACACACGGAAATATAAAATACAGACAACGAATCATTACACCGCATCAAGCGAGGTGTCCAGCGTACTATATCTACATGTATATATGTTCAGTATCTGGCAGGCGTTGTCGATCACTTGCTGCACGTTCTGTGGCGTGACGGAAGTCAACTGAGGCACTTTGTGGCAGACTACGATGATCACCTACACACAGCAATACACCTATCATTAGTTATTAGATGCTTACTGGTCTCGCCAGAAACCACTGGGTTCTACATGGATTATGAATATGCATGAATATTCACATACGTATTATATTAGGAGTATGAGAAAGAAATGAATAGGAAAATTATGAATATGCATGAAAACGTAAATGGATTATGAATATGCTTGTCATGTATGGATTATGAATATCATGAATACGTATATACGAAGTATATTAGGAATATGAATAAGAACTGAATAGGAACATGAATATGCATGAAAACATATATGGATAATGGATTATGAATATGCTTGTTATACACGGATTATGAATATGCATGAAAACATATAATGAATATGCATAAGTTATAAATGGATTATGAATATCATGAATACCGATATACGTACTATATATTAAGGAATATGAATAAGAATTGGAAAATTATGAATATGTATGAAAACATATGGATTACGAATATCAAAAGATATATAGATTATTCATATGCATGAAACCAGATATTTCTAGGAAAAACTTAAAACCTCTAGAAATCTACACACTTGATCCAATAAAAAATTTGTTTGTTGATTTACAGTGGCGTGCAGAAAGGGGGGCAGAGGGGACGACGGTGGTGGCATCCAAACAGTAAGTGAGATTAAAATTAGGACCTATACTTGAGTCTCGGGGGCATACAATCAAGGAGTTGGCTCCGGGCATCACCAAACCTCTGCACGCCACTGGATTTACCTTTGTAACCAATCACCATCATGTCGGAGCCCCTAGATTTCACGTATCCACATTTTATTCAATTCATCCACAAGAACATGGTTACACAGAAACAATTGATGATGACGTCATAATTGCATTACGTCACAATTGTTAAAGTATGAGAAGCGTTACAACGAAGTTTTTTGTTCGTTTGTAGTTTGTTTTTTCTTCCGAACATCATTTGACAATTGTGATGTGACCTGATTATAACATCGACCATGAACTGTGACGTCAAGAACTTGAGCTGCAAACCTTTTTGTTTTTGTTTAACGACACCACTAGACAGACACGTCGGAAGAAAGTCAACATTGATTGCGCTAACAGATCTAGTTGGGGGCTAACATTTCTAGGCACGAAGCGTTGAGTTTAAAGTGGATACGAGGTTATGCTTGATTCAGAATTTTTGGGAGCGGGTGCTAGAGGCTACATCCCCCCC
>JAULBS010117411.1:2430-14498 GCA_032355785.1 Symmetromphalus regularis | reverse complement strand
ACCCTAAAACTGACCCTAGGCTATTGCTAACCTAACCCTAACTCAAACCTGACCCTATTTTATCAATTATCATTTACAATGGAATGGGGAAATACAATAAAGTTGCAAAATGTTGATTCTTTGAGGATTTCACAACTAACTTGGTGGCGTACAGATTCTATAACCGTACCAATAAATGTCATTTAGGTAAATGTTGAAAATATTTAATATATGTTGGAAATATTTAATATTATTGCAGATTTAATAAATAATTTATTTATTTAATAAATATTTCATACAATTTTATTTATTTATTATATAAACACATATAAATTAAATGTGCAGAAAAAGGGGTTAAAATAACTTAAATATTTTTTTTACACTTGGCACCCCATAATAAATGCCAAACATGAAAACTGACTCAGACATATATATAGGTTTCCATAAACTTGAAAAAAACACGCTATAAACCATAATGGAGAACTTATTGGAATATGATGAAAATAAAATAGTCCTGCAGTAGAGGCTAAAAAAAGAGCCTTAGTTTTTGAGCAACCAGGGCCCAAAGTATAACATCTATCACTAGCTCAAATTGATCTGTTGGGTGTGTAGTTCGCGAAAATATAAGATGACATTTTCTAAAGTTTATGCTAAAAAGATGGCGACCTTTTTCAAAATGGCCACAAAGTTATCACTGAAATTCTATATCTTGATAACTATAACACTTAGGAAGGTGACTTTAGTGTAAAACAATGTGCTCTAGAGGCGTCGTTAAATAAAACAAACTTTACTTTTTACTTTAGTGTAAAACCCAAGGTTTATGAGTTGATTAACTCCACTAATACTCTGTTAAACTGTCTTGACAATGAGATCACAAATATTCAAAATGGCAGACAAAAATGTGAATTTTTTTGCTTTAAACTCTTGTAATTTGTGTATTAAAAACTTAGATGGACTGTTTTGATATCATAATTCAGTTTTTGATGGTTGGTTAGTTTTGTTAAAATATAGAACAGTACTATAAGAAATTATAATTCCGAATAATAAATGTTTGTCTAAAATTATAATTCAAGATGGCAGGTATATGCTATGTCACTGACCAAATGGATTCTCACTGCACAATGGCTAACTCAAAAATCATTAGGACCATACATACAGTGTAAAGATTTGGTTTACATCCATGTTTTCTTCTAATAAACTGTCAGAATCATTGTCCTTATCCATGAAAGCCACTCAAGAGGATTTCTACACTTCAAAGATTCGTCCCATCCTTCCCTTGAGTATACTGCTGCACATTTGCAAGCTGCTGTGCAAGCTGCCCATTGTCAAGACATGACCATACTGAATCACATGAACAGGACTGACAACTGCACGCTAGGTCATTCAACAGTTTAGGAGCTGCTAGAACTTAATTCATTATCTTCAGTACAATGGAACTATCAGAATCTCAAAACCAAATTCAGTTTAATCTCTGTTCTCATGAATGGGTATGTTGGCACCTCTCCATGTTATAAGTTGAAACAAGCATCGCTGCAGGTGAATGTTGAAACTGTCATCCGGTAGTGGCAGTTTCTTTGCTGTTTCACTTTTTTCTCAGTTGGTGAATATTCACTGAGGTAGTCTTGTCTTGCCATTCAGAAACCCAACATATTTGATGGCTGCACTGTTTTTCATCTTAGACTTTGTCCTTTGTGTTCCCAAGGTTGCTTGTAACTGGAACTAGTCAGCTTTCTGCATCATTAATCAGTACACAGAGCATTTCCCATGACCCTAGAAAGAGCTCACAGTATCACAGCCAGTTAGACAGTAAACTGAAAGCATGATGTTGTGCTGTTCTTGCTTTAGTTGGTCATATATGACATAGACAGAAATATAGCGGCTGAGACAAGAATGTTTTCCTTCCTTACCTTTGAAGAGATATAATTCCTTGACTCCAGTTGCAATATGGTGATGAAGCAGCAACACAAGGACATGAGTTTCAGAACTGTATATGGAAATTTTGTGTGCCTCCTTTTCTATAGCAAATATGTAGCACAATCCTGGTGTCAGCTTCTTCTTGGTTAGATTACAACGTCTCGACTATGCTGCAACCATCTTTTGTGATCTTCATGGTCTGATCCTTCTGACCACCACTGACAGTGTTTCGTTATCACCCAGAGTAATGCCTGCATTTGTCATGTATTCGGTGTAAAAATGTGCAAAGTTTGCTTTGTTTTGTCCGTTGGTCAGATTCCAGTTAGCAGGGATAAATGTATGGTTAAATATGATAAAAAAGTCCACCTTTGCTTGCCTTGTTTTTCTCGTAGAACTCGTCGAAGTGACTGCTATCAGATGCAAGTACATTACCTCGCCTTGCATAGACACCATTTTACTATGGGTTTTTACAGGCTTCCTCGTCTGCCATTGTCTTGAGTGTTGACATAGGTTGATGTAGCTCTTCTTTCTGGCTTCATTACCTTCAAATAGTCTATTAGAAACTATTTTTTCAGTCCTGTTCAATCCCTTGTCCAAACCTTTCAGCATATTTGCTTGTTTGTCTGATGGTGCAGCCTTACCAGTTACAGTTTACTAGTTGAGTAAGTGCTTCAATTGTATCAAACGGATTATTAAATATACCTATGAGCTTTTGAACATCAGCATTCCTACAGTTTGTTGACCAGGACATTTAACTGAAATTGAGTTGTCTTCATGAATGAATAAATTAATTAATGTTTAATGATCCCTGGCACATAAACAAATATCGGCTATTAGATGTCAAACTATGATTAAAAGTAAAATATGTTACGGTAAATCACTGTATAAAGGTGATCTACGGTATGATTTAATAAAAAATATACTAAATATGACTGGTAAAAACTAAAAATAAACATAATAAATAAAAAATGGTAAGTAAATCAATTAAGATTGAAAAATATATTTATAATAAAAACCAGTTTGTTTTAAAAAATTTACAGTTGTGGATGGAACCTAAATAATTCCACCACACCCTTACTACCAAAAACATATCTTAACCTGAGCAAGATGAGGACACTCCACCAAAATATGATACATCACCATTCTACACTGACAGTGCTCACACCGAGGTGGAGGGTCCTCACCTTGCTCACGTTAGGACAGTAATTTCATGTTCAGAAACATTCTTTCGGAGTTGTTCTGCATACTGTGCTGTGATGGGCCTGTATAAAAACCACCGAACCAATGTAGATCCTCTCATTGTTAACCCAGTGATTCCACCGCACCCATTGAGTGTCTTGTTTTCTGTGCTTCTATTGCATAGCCCATCCATACATCACTGGATTTTTCCTTAGATAATTTTGCAAAAACCTGACCACTCTCAAATGACCCAAAGACTTCAAGATGGAAGTCGTGTTTTGCAGTAATAATACAGTTATGTACTTTGTAAAGTTTTAGTCATTTGTGGCAAATATCTTTCCGGCCCTGGTACACTACTTATGGTGGCCTCTGCTGCAGGACTAAAAAGTTCACTGACTGGGTCAATCCCAGTTCTTGCACCATATCACAATACATATATAAAAATCATAATTCCATAAGTTTCTTTCATTACAACACTTTCAGGTTGCTAAAAACAGTGATGAGTAACTAGTTTTCAATACCAAAAATGTTCCAACTCTCAGAAACTTATTTATGTGGTGGATATGCCAAGGCTGTCAAAGTTTTTGATTCAAATTCCAGTTAAAGAATTGGGACTTTTAATTCGTGTGCGATGACTAGTATCAACCCAAAATGCACCACTATATTTATTTCAAAGATACACAACACTGACCAGTGATACACAGTTCGTATATTAAGGCTAATGTTTGTACAATCTTGTCTGTAGGAAAGTGTACATAAAAGATCCCTTGCTACTTATCAAAATAATAATAATTTAAAAAATAAAAATAAAGGAGAAGAAAAATTATATGTATGGATATATTTCATTTCTCACGGTGACATTAACTTCTATTCTGGGTGCAAAATCCAGTCGTTAAAGTGCATTTTAGATTAGATACTTTGGCGTATCAGGTGTGAACTACTCGAACAGTGCTAGGATAGAAAGCATGCAGTAATTTATATTCTCCAAAAACAAATTCAGTAATAATTCAAAACATTTATTGATGATTTATGTACATACAAATCAAATAAGAAATTATGAGTGTTTATGACAACATATAAACATAATTATAAAGTTTGAAATGTAAACATTACAAAAATATTCTTTTTAAGTTCAATATGACTTAAGAATTCCAGATTAATTAAAATGTTTCAAATACTGTTCTTCCATCAAATATTATAAACAAGACTGATAAATGCATTTGGGGTGTTTTTTAGTAGGTTAAATATTTCAAAATTCATAACATGCCTATGATAATTTAACAATATATTTGTAGTGTGTATGTAATGTAGTCTGTGAGATTCTGATGCTAAAAAGCACCCAGACCAGCTGACAAAGGCACACCAATGTAACGTAGAAGGATTCAACATTCTAGGCATTAATATACTAATAATGGCTTCTTGAATAAATATTCAAGGAACCCAAAATTATTAAAGAAAAAACCAACCAAACAAATAACAAATAAAAATAACAAAAGTAAAAGTTTCTGATAACATGATTTTAGTGGAAATAAGAATCTATAAAAATCACAAAATAATCAATTAAAAAAAAATTAGTTCTGAATCAACAGTAAAAGAAATATCTCCCTCTCCCCAAACCAGCAAGATCTACAGAATCCAATAATGGCCAATTTTTGCCACTTGGTGATTTAAAATATTATAAAGTTACTCTTCTCATAAAAAATCTAACTAGTAACAGTGGGCTAGTTACTCTGTCACATTATTAATTTATTCCACTGACGAGTTTGAAGATTTTCTTCAGATCCTGTCCGCTGCAAATAGCATTCGTCTCACATCACTTTGCACAGTGCGTATTCTTCTATTAATACAAAATACCAATTTCATTCAATCAGAATTTGTCATTTGATTCTATCCCACCTCCAAATTGTTGAGTCATCGCAAACTGCTAGAAGAATGTTTCCATCTTTTGACAGTGCCGTCTGTCTGATAGGAGTGTTACATTTGATGTGAGACAGTTTGGTGAACCTACAATACAGGTTTAGATAACATTGTTATAGCATGAAACACATTTTACATAAACCCCACTTCAACTCCACCCAAAAATAGAACCAAATATCACACTGCAATAATTCCAAAATTTTCCAACATTCATATGAGTAAAAAGGCTAATAAAATAACTACACTCAGTCTGATATAATTATTTTAAATTGCTGTTTAGGCTTATAAGACACAATATTAGTACAAAGACTTATTTAGTACTGATAAATATGATTTACATATAAACAGAAAGCTAATAATAATTCCTCATCTGATTATCCTCACCGTGACTGAGTGGGGTCATCTACATCGAGGTCCCAGACAAATATCCGTCCTACTTGATTTCCCAAAGCCATTATCTGTCAAAATTAAAATAAACATAAGGCACACCATATCTGGATTCATATTAAAGTTATATGATTAAATAGGTCATAACACCAGTCATTAAAGTGATTGGTGAGAACTGCATGACGTCACAGACAATAACTTGATGTCACAGATGTTTACTCACACACTGAATTTGAACGTGGATACTATTTTTAGATTCTTAAAAGTGAAAAGAACGATTATTAAAATTGATGTTGGGTACATACTATAAATTATTATTCTCATGGTTCAAGATATAGAGGGAAATATAATTGGTATGACACGTATGTGTCATAACGATTTCACGTGGACTTACGCAGTTTGCGAATGATACATTGACCGCATCTGACATCACTTGACAAAGAACTATTTTACTATTTGACATAGAATGTCAACAATATTTACAAATCGTGATCATAATCCAAACTTGTAAATATTTGGCACGCTGTGTGAAATTATTTTTAAAAAATTAAATAATTTTTTTTAAATTAAAAATGTAAAGTAATAATAACATATATTTATTTTAATTAATATTGAACAAATAAATTTAAACAAAATAAAATGAAATGCCTATACTAAATATGACGTCATTATAATTATAAAAGTACAAATGACGTCACTAAAACATGGAAAAGTACAACGTAATGTCATCCATATTAATTTTATTGTTTGACTTAATTTATTAAAAGGATAATGAAGAAATTATTATACTAGTATGTGTGTCGTACTGATTTTACGAAAATTTTATTTTCGATTGTTTTCTTTTATTTTTCATTGTGAGATTATATGGAACTATTTGCTATTTGCAACATTACAACAGTGATCCTTCGGTGACCTGTCAACTGATGTTACGTTATCTGGATCCAAGACATGGCAATCGTTTCTGTTCCTTTCAAAAATGAATTTTTTTTATCATGTGGTTAATAAAGAAATTATAACACTCGCGCGAAGATCGCGCGAACATTGTGAAACTCATTTGTGAATGTTATCCCCCTCGCTCGGAGAATAACATATCACAAACTCATTTCATAATGTTCGTACGATCCTCGCTCTCATGTAATAATCTCTATTTATAGGATATTAAACTAGATTCTATTTCATAATACAGTTATGAAGATATGAAGTTTATGTCTCTCCAGAAATAATCTAAATTTGTCTCGTACTAAAACTCATGACAAAATAGAATGATTTAATTCAGGACATGAACTTCACCTGAAATGGAATCTCATTTAATATCTTATAAATATCAACTATGATACCATCGGGCTCACTCAAAGAACAAGTACTTTCTTAAGAATTAATGTCTAGGGCATACCGCTTATTATAATAATGTCATTAAAGTTCCACGAGACTTGATCAGAATTAATATTTTAGACCATAAAAACAAGTGATCAATTTTCACAAAAATAATTAGATAATATTTAAACAAAAAATGTAATGTTTTTCTTAGTTCTCTATACACTACATTAATCACTTAACAATTTCGTTTCTTCGCCTTTTATTAAGTTAAACCTATAATAATGTGTGTTCTTTTATATTATATTAAATTCTCAATTTTTAAGAAAATGTTGATAATATTAATTTATAGTATGTACAAATGGTGTTTCAGCAGACAATTTCACCTTTTGAGGATAATCCAAACAGAACCTCATGTACCAAATCTCACATTCACGGTATTCAAATCTGTGTAGAATGGTCACTGTGGTGTCTGTGGAAGATTTCTCATCCTGGTCCATTGTACCTGGCTTCCAACACACGATACTGTTCTCACATGACTGAAATCACAAATACTGCATATATCAGGGGTTGTTCACAATTAGCAACATTTTACTATTTAAAGTTTTTTATTTTATTTAACGATGCCTCTAGAGCACATTGCTTTTTATCTCATCATTGGCTATTGGCCATCAATCATATGGTCACTCTGCCTCCACATAGGCTACTATTTCTGATAAGCAGCAAGGGGTCTTTTATATGCACTGTCTGATAGACAGGACTGCACATACCACGGCCTTTGATGAACCAGTTGTAGACCACTTGTTGAAACAGAAAATAGCGCAAACTGCAAATGGGTCCACTGAGAAGGATCAATCCGACGACAGACAGCTTCACAGTCAGACTCTCTACCATTTGAGCTACATCCTGCTCCATTTTACTATTTATACACACAGTATACTAACTACCAAAACATGTCATATTTTACTTCCAGATAATTCTGAAAACAAAAAGCGGGTATACTTAATACTGCAACAAATACTGTGGCAATTCAAGTTTCGATCAAATGGATGAAAAGCATAGGTGTAAAGATCCCCACTCTTTTACATTCTGAGGTTTAATTAGGAGATAAACATACTCATTTCATTTTAGAGCTAGGTTATAGTGGATTTGAAATCCCTAAATAACATTAATTTAAAACTGAATGGTTTCAAATTCACAATAACTTACCTCTAAAATGAAATCGGAGTATGTTTATCTCCATTCTACCATCACTATAAAACAAATTTATACTTGGAACTGTTTCAACAAGAGGAGTGAACAGGCGTTCAAATGTCAACAAAGAACCCTGTGACGTAAATATTGGAAGGTGATATCTGCATGGCCGTCATATAATCAATCCAAATAATGCGACTTGTTCATAATACCATCATATATGCAATACAGAAATGTTTTGTTTGTACATGTTTGCAGATTGGTAGCATCTAAAATTGAGAATAGGAACCACAACTAACAACAAGTCTCTCCACAATTGTGAAATTAAGGCACTGCATCCGACACTGCTTACACGGCAGCCATATGAATATCCACTTTGAAAAGATATTAATATGTGACGTAACAGCATGGCAAGTAATGGACTCACGCAGGTCAGTAGCATAAGTCTATCTGTTTATTTTTCAATTATTTGAATGAATTCTACTACAATAACTTTGTAGATTGTGAGAATATGATTTAGCAATGTTCAGTGATGGGGTTTTTTCTGATATCATCTGCTCGTGTTTCACTGTATATGCTTGTGCGTATTGAAAAGTAAAATGAAAAGTAAAATGTCAACTTGTTGGATGCCCATTGGTGGTTGTACTTCAGAAGGTCTCTTGTTAATGATTCGTTATTTTATTTTTATTTCTGATGGATGTTTTCTTGAAATTCCTTTTTAAGTAACAGTTTTCAAATACAGATCATTTATATATTTAACAGATGTAAACAAACATTTAGAAAATAGTATAAATGTAAAGTGGCTCGTTACCGAGCAAGTATGTTTATGTTTAGTGCAAAATTTGGGAAAATAGCAGAATGCTGACATCATGTTTGTAAACACCAATTCCAATTCCTACGCGGCCTAATCACATTCAGAGGTAGTTAAATGCAGGTTTACAACCTGGTTTTCAAAGTAGATGGCCAGTCAGAATCCAGTATTTTCCAAAGTCATGGTAGAATATATTTTAAAAAACATCTGTCGTGTAACAACAATTAGAATAATCTGCCTCTTAAATCCTGTCTTGTGTTTGGTCTGTAACTACTATGCAATGAATACTGTTTTTTGGGAACATTGTTCTGAAAGATATGTGTGACCGTCACTAGAATGGGATGTATTTTGAGAGTAGCAAATTTATTATAACATCTTATTAAACACTGAAAATTGGCTTCCACACAAAATACCGGCAAGTAAAACTTTTGTCCCAGGAAAAGAAAATGAATAGTCTAAGTGATATATCATTAATGCAATTGGAATTTAAAGAAATGTTTTTGTGGGAAAACAAATCTAGTGGCTAACTTGCATCATATACATTTTTTGTTCTATAGATTTTTGCTTACTTGGGGTGAGGAAGTGAGCATTAAGTTTTTATCCCAGTGTTCACTGACAAACAGGATTAATAAAATATATCATTACATAATCTTATTTCAAAGATTAATACAAGAAAACCATTGAACAATAACCTATCCTTTAGGTTTCAGATTTCATTTTCTTGAATAACATGTTTAATCAAATTTCAATAAGGTTGTTTACCTTGGAGAGGACAAATTTTCCAAGCCACCGCACACAATCCACATAATTCCGGTGAATATCTCTGGTAGAAAAATCAGGGAAATGGTTCGATACTGTTGGGAATGGGCTGCAAAAGAGGGGGTTCAATAGATGAGTATTTAAAATTTTATAATGGTATCAGACAAATAAAGAAAGTTAAAATTTAATTATAAAAGGTGAAAAAAATTGATGATTAAAGTCTGGGAATCTGGACGCCATAGACCTTCTCCTCTCAAAGAAAGTCGAAAGAAAGTGCAACATTAAATCATTTTAATATATTTTATAAAATCACAAATATTCTTAAGATAATACTAACAACCAATATAAGAAATTTCTAAACTATTTTTAAGAAAATCATTAATCTCTAGATTCGCAATGATAATTTCTATTATGTGCAAAAATATTAAAACATTGTTAATACAAAAGGTACATCTTACTCATTGTTTTTGGCAGGATTGTATGTGTAGGAATCGACCACAGCCTTTCGGAACATGTCTGTATTAATCTTCCAAAGTTTAAGTGAATGATCCATACCACATGACACAATTCTCGAACCATCAATGTTGAAATCCTGAAAAACATGACAAGAAACACAACAGAGTCTACATCATCATGGTTTTTATCACAAAGTTACAGGTGGAGTTGTTAGATGGAGTTACAGTAATTAAAAACAAATACCTGGTGTTGGGGTGACATACTGAGTAAAAAATAATGGAGCCCGATTCCATTACAGAAGCCTACGATCATGTGCTATGTTAAGTATTTCATTTACATTTTCATCAATTGAAAATACAAGTAGTAAAAGTAACTAACAAACTACCACAATAATGGTGATACATCTAATAAGCAGTATTATTAAAATCATTGCACACATTGTAAGATTTGTCAATGAAGAACAAAGATTTTAGAAATTGGTAAAAACATTAGAGATTCTCTGACGTGTCTTAATGATAATTCAGTTACACACTTAACTTAATAACAGACTTACTGCACTGAGAACTTCATCCCTGTGTCCGTCCACACCACCAAGTATCATTACACAAACATCGGTCTTTACATTCCATATACGTAGTGTGTGATCTGTAATAAATACAACAAAAGTTACATAATGTCCACATCCATCCATACCATATCATTACACAAACATCAGTCTTTACATTCCAGATGCGTTGTGTGTGATCTGTAATAAATACAACAAAAGTTACATCATGTCCACATCCATCCATACCATATCATTACTCAAACATCAGTCTTTACATTCCAGATACGTAGTGTGTGATCTGTAATAAATACAACAAAAGTTACATCATGTCCGCATCCATCCATACCATATCATTACACAAACATCAGTCTTTACATTCCAGATACGTTGTGTGTGATCTGTAATAAATACAACAAAAGTTACATAATGTCCACATCCATCCATATCATTACACAAACATCATGCTTTACATTCCAGATATGTTGTGTGTTCTCTGTAATAAATATAACAAAACAGTTACATGATATATGCGTGTCCAAAGCATCAGACTCTCAAGCTGAAACAGTTGTTCAAAACTTGATGGAGGCTCGTTCACTCTTTAGACAATGTGTCAATATTAACAAATGTTTGACATCCAATAACTGATGATTAATAAATAAATGTGTTCTAGTGATTTCATTAAACAAAAAGAATAATAAGTTTCTGAGGTTGTAGGATATAGCTAATAATTACCAAATCTTGATCATTGACAGATATTGCATACAGCAGTGGTGAAAAGAAGAAAGTCTTTTCAAACAAATCACAGGATTTTGCACTTAAAAAAGATGATAATAAATAAATAAATACCTTTACTGACTGACATTAGGAGATTGCGATCTCTAGGATGAAACTTCAATTCATTCACTGCATTACCATGACCTATGAAGTGCTGAAACGAAACAATATGATAATTACTTTTAAAATAAATAAACTTTTTAAAAACCAAAAGATAATTTTAAAAAATGTATGTTTCGACTAACTTTTCCAAACCATATTAACCCTTTTAGACCATAAATTAATTTCTAACAAATTAATAGCATCGTTTTAAGGATGACAACAATTGTTTTGGTTTAACGACACCACTATAGCACACAATGTGTTAATCATTGGCTACTGGATTCCAAACATTTGGTAATTTTTACATGTAAAGTGTGAGTCAGCCTCCATTGGGTTTGAACCAGTCAGGGCTAGCTCTGGCACAACAGTAACTTTCGCCAAATTATCTATAAAATTGTAAAAAATTGAAAATTCTTCTTTTTTTCTGTACTTAAATGCCTTTTATTAAAAGAAATAATTTTGCCAGATTACATTAAGATTCGTCAGATGTTTTTAAATTTCACCATTGGCAAATTTGGCAAGTGGCAGAGCTAGCCCTGACTGTCTTCAGTTTGAGAGTTCAATGAGAATGACAACAATAGTTTAACACAGAATTCTTTTTAATAAAATTTGTATCAAGGTCGACCATTTGTATAGCTGTCGACTATAGACGTACAAGATAGCTGTCGACTATAGACGTACAAGATAGCTGTCGACTATAGACGTACAAGATAGCTGTCGACTATAGACGTACAA
>JAULBS010117400.1:0-14500 GCA_032355785.1 Symmetromphalus regularis | reverse complement strand
TGGATGTTAGGGTGGTTGTTGGTATGGATGGTCGGGTGGTTGTTGGTATGGATGGTATGGTGGTTGTTGGTATGGATGGTAGGGTGGTTGTTGGTATGGATGGTATGGTGGTTGTTGGTATGGATGGTAGGGTGGTTGTTGGTATGGATGGTAGGGTGGTTGTTGGTATGGATGGTAGGGTGGTTGTTGGTATGGATGGTATGGTGGTTGTTGGTATGGATGGTATGGTGGTTGTTGGTATGGTGGTTGTTGGTATGGATGGTATGGTGGTTGTTGGTATGGATGGTAGGGTCGTTGTTGGTATGGATGGTAGGATGGATAGTTTGATGGATGAATGATGGTAATTTTCTATTGGTCAGATGTATGGGTCACTAATAATGATTTCAGTCTGATGATATTTTGAACATCAGTCCATCACTGTTGTCTGTATGAGTCACACGCAGTCACTTTCTTTCTTGTACATGCAGGTATGAAAGAGAATACATTCTGAACTCGTAACTACTTGATCATGAACTCTGCAAATCGGTTGAGTTTATTACACTGGCACTTGTTGTTCACTCGTTTTATCACAATCCCCAATTGCAAATCCGTCTTGTTAACTGAGAAACAATTAGCTGGGTATTATGTGCTGACACGACCTCAAACCAGATCAATTTGAGACGGCGCATGAATACAATGTGTGAACGCGCAAACCGCGCTCTAATACGGCGGTGGCGCCAAACATCACGTTCAGATGCGTCCTGTTATTAAAAACGCCGCTAGTTGCAGTGTAGCGAAGAGAATTTGGAAATGTTCGAAAATATTCGTAATAAAATTATCATAGCTAGCTGAAAGAACGCATTAAACGTTTGCAATATATACTGTTAAATGTAACTCTGGGGCGTAGCCGGAGAAGGAAAAACGCCGTGCCAAACCCAGACGCTGGGAGCTTGAACCATGTGGATAATAAATATCAGTATCATGGCGAAAAAAATGAAACAAATCTGCGGAAATTCCAGACGATGCAAGCGCCTCGTCGTTCTCATTGCTGGCTACGCTAGAGTAAACAAATTATCATATAGGGTATTTTGTTTAGTGCTGATTAAGGCGTACATGTAATTGGTGTGCTCATACTTTTTTTTTTTAATTTGGTGACATGTAACATATTTATTAATACATGTATATTATTATGGTTTGTTGTTCATATGTAAAATTTATATCAATATTTTGAAAAAGTGCGTTTGCGCTTTATATTAAGATTTTGAAAAAAGTGCATTCACGCGCTTAAGTCTGACAATTTTGAAAATTACGTATAAAAATCCCTTCGCGATGGTCGTCCTGATTATGTCGAACACAACATGACAACCAATGATATTGCTCAAATACTTTGAATAAAAATTTAATATTATCAGTTTTTTTACTAGTGATCCACGACTCTGTACAATTAGCTTTTGTAGTGTACTGTATTAACATTACGTTACTGCTTTTGACAGTTCAGTAAGTGATGCGTGAAATCAAAGTTGAACAAAGAGGAGCATTTGTTGCTAACATTTCAGCGTCTAGACGCTAGAAACAGAGCAAATAAGAGTGCATGCAAAAAAGGCAATGACAACCAAAAACATTCCAGCACTGAAAAGGAAACCCCCTCTAGAAAACCATGCATGCACTAATCCCAGATACACCCTGTTTTAATTACATGTATACAATTACAGTGGCGGATCCAGAAATCCATTTAGGGGGACCCCTAAAAAATCATCGGATTCTTTAACGTTAAAAAAAAAAAGATAATAATAACTTTTTAAAACTTGCAATATTAAGGGGCGACACCCTGGGGCTCCCGCCTAGATCCGCCACTGCAATTATGATATGCTTCACTCGATTTACGGATAAGTCAGTGTTTTTTTCCCCTTCAAAAGTCTAGTAGGCCTATGTACAGTAGGTTATGAACTATATGATCCCTATATGTGTTGGTTATCTAGTCTTAATATCAGTTGTATGGTAGTATTCCCATTGAAGTCAATCCCACTGGGGAGCGCTCTTCTTTCTCTAAGAGCACGAGACACACAATCCTCAATTCAATCATTGTGTCATATGTCTTAATACGGCTTAATAGTGCGGCCACACAGGGTTATCGCTTACGTCTATTCCACCCGATAACGAAATCAGAGATCTCCGTCGATTTAAGAAATCTTTGGGTAGAGTCGTATCAGCAAACATTAAGAGAGACAAATGTCAGTTTTTTTGGTTCAGTAAAGTCTCCAGGTCGTCAGTTGGTCAGACAAAACCACTAAAGATTTTGACACACGAGTGTCGTCTGCGATTACCTTTACACCTCTTCAGAGGAATTGTCTGCTCATAACTGATTGTCACAAGTTCAGGGCTTCGGTAACTTTACCCAACATAAACGTCATTATTTCATCATTAAATTCAATTTGTAACTCGGCGCTAGTCCACATTTCTGTGACCCATGTAATACCAAATGGTATCTTAGGCAATTCAAATAATTTATTAATTATCTCCAGCCAAACACCAGCATGTGATTTATAAAAAAAAATTCCTGCACCATTACGTAAGATACTCGAGAAGTAACTAACTGAGGACACATTCTGACTCATATGTTATAGAATTAGTGTTTTATGAGTGTGACTCAAGATTTTACCTTCTACTCACCAATATGGAAAACAACCGCAATACTTCTGAATCTGTGACTCATCAAAGTTTTGTTCGGGTACGATTTTAACGTTTTCATGATTATTTCGTATACATGACTATTTATTCCTTTTAAATGCTTAACACTAATTTAAGAATTTTCTTTGTTGAAAAATATGCGTACAAAAAAATTAATCACATGGCTGTTGGTTTAATGACATATCAGAATATTTATCACGAATTTGTTATATTAAAATACGTAGAAAGAACCCCATGCGAGTATTATGTATCTGACCTAAGACCGAATGTGTCGGGTGTTTGCATTACCATTTAACTGAAAGAATTTCCTTTTTCACTAGGCACACAAGACATAGATACGCTATGTAGTATACAGCGGGGTTGAACAAACTGAATTTCATGTTCAGCTGCATCAGTACAATGAATGATGTGCGAAACTGCTATTAACTGTCTCCAGCGTATCTACGTGTCATTTGACTTCAGAAACATCACTGGGTTTCCAAAACATATTTGTGGATCACAATTCTGGCATACATTAAGTTTCACAATAAGATGAACGAATACATGTTCTTAGAAATTATAGTAAGGGCGGATTCACAAAATGTTCAAAAATGGGAATACATGTTGTTTGAAACTTTAGTAAGGGCGGATCCACAGCATGCAAGCACAAAAACGTCCGATGTTGCATGTACACTAGCCAGACAATTGGACGGACGGACAGACCGACATACATGTCCGGTGGAGTATGTATGCTAGCTTTTCGCAAGCTTTGTACTCTCAGTTGATTTTGACCGTGATTCATGAGTGAATATAACCATCACAGTTCTTGATTTTTTTTTACTGTACAGATGTAGTTTAGAACAAAATAAAATTGTCATTTCAGATTCCACTGACTGGGAACGATCATCATAACTTTAGCGTGTGAAATTCTACAACCGAGTTAGACCCAGCTTGGCAATCGAACAGATGGATAGATGCCCTCGAGGAGAATTAATCTAGTCAACTGACCAGAACGGAAATTTGGTGATAATTAAATTGTGTTTCACAAGTGACTGGGTTTGTTACACTGGATTAAAGGGCGTGTTCCCGCATTTAAGTCTCACATTTGCACGACATAATTCCAGTGTTAAATGTTTCTAATTCTGTCATTTTGTTCATAGTCTACTCTCCTTTGCTTTTGTCGTGGTCTGTTTTGCTTGGTCATACGTTTGAATTATTTAATTAAGGTTTACTACATTTAATGGCCTAACTTCAGCGCATTGCATATATTAAAAATATATTTCATAGAAATATTACTGAATTTGTCAAAATAATTTTAATGTATATGGCTTGTCAATTTGTTTTTTTTGGGTTGTTTTTAATTTTTCTTTTTTTAATTCTCACAATATTAATTTTAAGATACTAAAACTTCCTTTCATCGTCACAAGTGATGTTTATTTCTATACATTTTAGTACAACCATATCCATATGGCATTTATATTTCCTAAGAATTGTCCCTCTATTACTATTAACAATACTATATAATTTATTTCATATTTCATTTCATGTTATTTTATTATTATTTTTATTTTATTTAAAGTTTAATTTAATTTAATTTTTATTTATTTTTATTTTCCAAACAATAAAGTGTTAAGCCTACTCTTGTTTAAATTTAATTATCAAAACAGCAGTTTGTTCGTTTTTTATTATCATGAACATTTACCTTGTTATCCTATTTGTTTAACAAACAATGGCATATCAAACACGGACACCAGTGCCATCCAGTACGTTGTACGTGTATTTTCTATAATTATGTAAAATACGGTTTTCAGGCCAGCATTAAAGCCCGGGTGACTGAGTTTAACAATTGAATGCACATGTTGCCCTACAATTTGAATTTATTTGCTGACTTCACCCTCTAATTTTGTTTAAATGTCCAAAATAATGTCGAATAGTTAGCCTATTATCGGGTTCACTGCGCACTTCGCGGAGGTCTGCGTGAACTAACACAGCACATCGCCACATTATAACAGTATTCTGCAGTAAATTAAAACTAACAAGATCTGGAAACAACGTATTACTGCACGACACGACAGAATGGCACATAGTTTACTAGCAATGGTTTTGATTTTGGTAGTACATGTTAGAAAAATACGTTATAAAAATAAAAGTAAATAATAACGTTTTATTCAAATTTAATGAGAAAATTTAATAATGAATTTTGTATGAAAAAAAATGAAAATTTAACGTTTTTGTTTTCTCCTCTCTCTCTCTCTCTTTATCCGAAAAGGGGGTGGGGTGGCATACACGAACAAATATATATATATGTACCTTCGGTAACGAATTAATATATACTAAATATAAAAAAAAGTCCCTCCCCTCCCCCCGGGTTCTTACGCCGTTGCAGGATACATTGTTTTAGAGTGCCTCTCCACTCTATTCACGTATATCATGATTATATTGCAGACAATAGTTTTGGACATGAACTTTGTTTCATCAACTTTACATGAACCACTGCCTTTAAAACATTAAGAAGCTATTTTGCGACATGGCGTTTACTGATTAAAATGACGTTTGGTTCAATATCGTATTTTGATCTTATCTACTAGTATATGTTTTAAAAGAGAAAAAAAAACCCTGCTCCTCACTGGTTGCACTGATGGGCGAGTATATTTTGCGAAACTGTTATCATCACTGTTTTCACAGAGATTCATGAGTGCGGGCCGCCACGGCGTTGCGCATACATCCATTCGGTGAGCCTCGGTGGTCCAGCTGTAGAACTTCGGACTCTCAAGCTGATGACAGTGGTTCAATAGCCCATTTGAGGCTAGCTCACACTTGACTACGTATCAAAAAAACCAAATGTTTAACCAAATAACCTATGATTAATAAATCAATGTGCTCTAGTGGTGTCGTTAAACAAACCAAAATTAATGAACTGCGTTGGCTACTCTTTCCACAGTGATTCATGAGTTTAGGTCATCACAGTGACACACATAAAACCGTTAGACCCTGCATTAAATTGAGATTTTGTTTTTAAGCATAGTAGTAGTTTTACGTTCATATTAATTCGAGTATCGTCTGATTCTAAAACTGCTTTCATTCAACCGAAAGTTGTTTTGCAGGTTTAGGGTTAGATTTAAGTCTTCAAACGTTATGTAATCTTTGAAAACTTGGCCTTGAGTTAGGAATGTTTTAAAACTGGTCGAGCTAGGAAGATAAAATGTCTAGTAAACAAAACTTCCATTCGTGTTAGTTTACGCCAAAGTGACATGGCTGACAAGTATACTTTAATTTATATGTATGTATTGTTTATAGACCCTTCTCGTGGCTCCAGCAGCCATTGTTTATGAAGGCCGGTAGGACATGAGTTGCGTCAAACTGAAGGTGTCACAGGTGAAAGGATCGACTTGACCTCCGAGTGCCACTCCACAGAACGTAAGCTTCTGATGATGACTACTTATATATCATGGATCCCGTCAACTCCACCAGGTGGTCTCCTATTCCTACAATATTGAAATATGACACTCAAATCGTATACATACAATATTGCAGGACCATTTTAACCACTGGACAAAAAGGACAAACGCCTTGGACTCACCCAAAAAAGGACAATAACAGTTTTAAATTGGTCTCGCGTACCTATAATAGAGAAATATGATACTCAAGCTATACATACAATATTGCATGGTCATTTTAACCACTGGACAAACAGGATACACGCCTTGGAATCACCGAAAAAACAGTTACCACAGGATCAAATTGATCTCTCGTACCTATAATACTGAAATACGATACTCAAACTATACATACAATATTGTATGATCATTTTAACCACTGGACAAAAAGGACACAAACCTTGGACTCATCGAAAAAAGACAACAGGGTCAATTTTTGGTTTCTCATTCCTATAATAGAGAAGTACGATACTCAAGCTATAAGTACGATGTTGCATGGTCATTTTAACCACTGGGCACAAAGGACACAAACCTTGGACTCACCGAAAAAAGAACCACAACAGGATCAAATTGGACTCTCGTACCTATAATAGAGAAATGTGATACTGAAGTTATACATACAGCCAAGCTAGTGATAGGAAAAAAGTTGTTACAGAATGCAGTCCAAGTTTCACTGTCGTTTTGGAAGTGATTCGTTAGTGCAATGAAACACCCTTCATGGCCGTAGGAACCGGGGGCAGGGACGTGCCCCCCCCCTCCCCCAAATGTGAGCCTTTTTTACACACTGTTTGTCATTGTAACCAAAATCAGATATAGAATTTGAACCCGATCCGTCAGTGCCCACACACTCAGTCCCTAAGTCGTTCCTACGGGCCTGCCCTTTGTCGAAATACCCCCATTACTTTCTTAACAGATTTATCGTTAAGATCACACGAAAGAAAATTTAGTTACAACGATGCACATACACAGAAGACAATTTTATTTGCATAGTCAGCTAATGTTCTTCTAAATATGACGATAACATTGAATTAAGATATGATTCACAACTTGCTTCTGGCAGTAATATACCCAGTCGCCCAGAAACCTGCCAAGCACAGCTAAAAGCAATTATCGGTCACGAGATCACTAAAGACCATCATTTTCGCGGTGAATTAAAAAAATACAGACCCGTACTTAAACTTATGACTGATAAACGATATGGAGGACAAATTATTTGAATAATGTTAATAGGCCAGAAGCAATATAAATCAGGTGGATAGTCACTGAATGCTGACTGTGTGAAAATTCACGCCAATAAACTGCGAAAAGGAGTAACGTCCGTGCAGTAATTATCATGATGTTTATCCAAATCAGCAGGCAGAAAATGAATTAATTCTAGCTGAATGAAATTTCTCACAATCGTGTTATGACAGTTGGTATCCAGGACGGGAAGATCAAAGCTAGGAAAATTTGTTTCAAAGTACAATTACAGCAATCCGATTACTGGAAACTAGCGGAAACACGACATATCGGGCAGTGGGCAGATATTTGAAAGCATTGAGAAATTCATGATGACTTCCTCCATTGTCTTCTGTGATTCCGCCCTCAGGTGCTACTCCCACCAATTTAAATACCTGCCTAATACTTGGGTAATTGGTTAGTGGCCACGTGGTGACAATAAATTTAATTACAAGAAATAATATTTTGTTGTCAAGCCTTATTATGCGTAATATTTTAAAGTGAAATTAATATTCGAAATAGTTTTAGATTTTAATCAGTTTATGAAGTTTAATTTTTATTTTTATAACTTACTGTCATAGTCAAAGGTTTTATAAGATGGGTACTCATTAGGTAGATATATTGCGATACGCGAAACCGGTATATCGTTGTACCCCTTAAATGTGAAGTAAAAATATTTTCTATTAATTAGGACTTATTGTGATATTTTCGTGTAAGTTGTAGTTTATGTTTTGTTATATATTTGTCTATGTGAGAAATTTCAGTCGTAGTCGTCATCATCATTATTAACATAAGTTATCATTATCATTGTATTTCGTTATCATTGTATTCCTTTAAAGTTAGAACATTTTCTGTTGCCTCAATGACTTATTAATAATTAAACAATCAGTGGCCCACAACTGGTTCAACAAGTGCCATGGTATGTGCTGTCCTGTCTGTGGGAGTGCGTATAAAAGACATATTGCTGCTTATCGGAAAGAGTAGCCTATGTGGCGGCAGCGGGTTTCCTCTAACAGCCAATGATAAGATTAAAATCAATGTGCTCTAGAAGCGTGGTTATATAAAACAAACTATAATTAAATCTCAGATATTCTTTAAGAAACGAACTAATTTTATGATTTGTAATACATATTATGAATTTATTTAGCACTGTATGGGTTTTATTTTTAAATATTCTAGAAAAACTATGTTTATTTTCTACAATGATGTAACAGTGGGTAAAATAGATGCTTTAAAATGAATATGTAACCTAATTAGACACACATTTGACATTAGCACACGACACCGACATAAACATGGCCGCTTTAAGTATTTTTAATAAACATTACTTTTTCTTGAAGCAGATAATATGAGAGCAAGAGTTTTATCTAACATGATAAAAGAAGAAAAGCTGCATGTAATATTAAGAATTAATGATAATTACCTTGAGGTTATTATGTTGGTTTAAAATCAACCTGGGAGCTTGCATTGGTGATGCTATTCACTAGAGATATTAAAAAACCCAATCACTACTTAGCACGCGATCTAATATTGCCTTGAGCAAATTTTCATTGTTTGTTTGATTCTATCCCTGCCTTAACTTTCTCAAATATCCCATCAAAGCTTCTCTTTTGCTCAATTATACAGGTTTTATTTTGTCGTAAAATCTTTATTTGCATCCTAGGAGACGAAAACCTTCTGTAAAGAGAAAAAAAATACTTTTACAAAATCCCAGCATGGTTTCAATGATTTTAATCCTACTGGAACATTTTGTTGCGTGGTGACGGCGCATGGAATAAATATTCGATGATTTTCGCCATAAATCAGAGATGGTCGTCTGTTATCTGTACAAAGAAATGCGAAGACAACGCGACAGTGACTACACGATGTCATTAACAAGAGTTCATCGCATTGCCAGAGTAAACAGCATACCCCGAGAGAATTGTCATTGTGGTGCACAGTTCATCAAACCCGGATGGACGTGGTGTTAATATGCTGAAGCACGTCATCATCAAAATGCTTGGTGATGTTAACAAGTTAACCATCTGGTCACTTTACATTTTACTCTTTGAGGTCTGTAGAGTCATGGTCTTTAAAATTAGTATGGCTTCTCTCACATCTGTTAATCATACCATTCTGGGCCGGAGTATGTCCGACTGATGCACTAAATACAGACCATTCTTGGTGCCCCGGTACTCCCATTTGCAAGGTTCGTACATGTATCTGACAGAAGCCTTTAGTGTGGGGTACTTGTTCACCTAAAATTGCACTAAATTTTTGTTTATGGTTGTGATGCCCTTTTCACACCCCTTTTTTTAGTAACGGTATTTTTTCTGTGGTTGTATGCCCTTTTTTCACTTTCTGTTGTAGACCTTTCCTTTTGGTAACCTAAGCACGTGCTTATTATGCTTAATGGTTAATGAAAGGCTGATACTATTTAGTTAACAGAATAAATCAAATATATGACTCGAGAATATCATTATGTTCTTGTCTTATTATTTTTGTTTATTTTTTGTTTGTTTTTGTATTATATATGTAATCTTAAGTTCATTCCTGAAATGTTTTTTAAACACGCCTGTTTAAAAAAAAAAATTAAAAAAATTAAAAAAGTATTTTATTTGTTCTATATTTCTATACTGATTATTAAATGCAGATCCTGAGAGGAAAAAGCATAAACTTTTTAAAATAAATCGGTTAAAAAAATATATATATCATAATAAAATAAATAAATCCAGAACAAATTAAGCATAAGAGAAACATCTGTAATAAAATAAAAACGAAAGCAGACAATATTCTACCTATGTTTGATCATACCAGGATTACACATTTTCAACATATAATTTATTTATTTCCGACATAAACATATTAGAGCTAAGAAATTATTTTTCTCGAAATTAAATCTGAATGTTCAGATCCGTACGGAAGCTACCATAGTCGAACATTTGCCAAACATACATATCACCAAATATTTTTTAAGTCTTGGTTAATGGATATTCTTGGTTCTAGATATCGGGATATCTAAATTCCAACATGTTAGCTTAGAAATCACGAGAAAACACATTATTAATAGCTTGCTACTTTTTACCTTCTTACTGTCACTCATAAAGAAAAAGGTAACTATGTATTGCGGATGCCTCAGATGTAGAATAGTACAAATTCGAAAAGATAGATTGCTTAATTTCTATTCTCAAACATTACAGCGCCAGCATTAATGGTATATATTGCAAGTGACAGTGATGAAAAGCAAGCTACACTGTAAGTCTTACAACATCTACACACAACGTATAAAAACGTGTTTTTTCTATCACGCAGATGCACTCACCCATAAATGCCAACCCTTTGTGAGTGTCGTTATTTCGCCATCATGTGAATTCCCTTAATGTCAGACCACTCGCAAAAGTGCAAACAATGCTGATTTTCCGATATTATCCAACACTGCATATGTTTAACACCGGACTATGCAGGTTCCATGATGCTTACCATCATTTCCTTTATGTCGAAACATAACTAGAATTCCTGCGTAACTATAGAGTAATACATGTTTCTTCTAGGTATTACATCATTTACTGCAGCTGTTCAGGTGAGCATAGTTCACTTTTAGATAAAAGCATAAACTAAACGGCATATACATCTTGGAACCAAGCAGGGCCGGATTAAGACCTTCGTGGGCCCGGGGCTCTTCAGGTTCGGGTTCTCTCAACATACAAATAAAAAAAATGAACTAAAATGAATGAATATAATTAATTTTATAATTATTACATTTTTTAAATAAAGGAAGTCTTAAGTCGGGGGGGAGGGGGGCTCTGGCAGGGTGACACTGGGCAATTGGCCCCTTATAAATTCATCCCTGGAACCAAGTACATCTATTTCGTATTCTACATATACGAACGCATCTTCCTACCAAACAGTAATCTATGTTGTTGCTTGTATTTATTTCCGTGCTTAATTAAGGTTCAAGCACGCTGCACAGAGCACACAACTCAGCTTTCCTGTGATGTGATTCATGACCGAAATTAGTATCGGTAAGAGAGACGAAATCTGCTACAGCCACATTAATGTGGTTCCTCTTATAGACAAGCAGAATGGATCTTCTATATGCACTATTCCACAGACACAATACCACAAACCACGGCCTTTGAAAAACCAGTTGTGGACCACTGGTCGGCGGTATGGTACAGCTACTCATTGAGCCTTGCGGAGCGCTCATCCTGTGTTAGAGCCGGTACCACGATTAAAAATCCTATGATCCCAGTACCTACCGACCGCAAGTCTGATAGCGTAATCACCGGATAACGTAATAAGTAAGATGATCGATATATGTTAGGCGACCATCTTGGAATGATACCAACTTTTATGCTTATGACAAAATCCAGCCTACCGGTACTTTAACAGTTTCATCAATTCCTGGCTAACCACTACATTGCATGTAATTAAGGACATAACTTTAAACATTTTATAATTTTAGACAAAGGCAATGAGATAACAAGATGCAGACTGCATGTTGTGGTTATCTAGAACCACGACCCCCTGCCAGATCCGACACGCTGTGTTTCTAATACTTCACGTCAACTGCGTCCCATTTGTGCTTTTCTTTATAAGGGCTTTCCAGTTGAAATTACATGGCAGGGGGGGGGGGAGAACGCACATGTATTTTTTTACGTTGGTCCTTGGTAAAAACACGGTCAATTTATGTGGGTGAAAGCATGGGCGTAAATCCCGGGGTGGATGGGGGGGACACGTCCCCCAACTTTTTGGACAAGAGTATGTTCCGTTCCCCCCACTTTCAGGAACGGATTTTCGCCCTTGGGTGAAAGAAATTATAAATTATCATTACCTTGGTTCTGGGTCTGTGACCACCTGCAATAAATAAATTATGCGGTGGGGGGTAATTTTGGTATCAAATTCATGAGTATATTAACCTTGGTAGGGGACCATGAGCATATTTTATAAAAGTAGGTGTTTAACATTTAATTGTTTTATATATGGTACTCTAAAAAAAATAACGTTGTTCTGCCCCCACCCCCAAATATAAATTTAACTGGAACAGCCCTAAGTTCGTTGACGTTTTGAGAAAAGAAATACAATATACTAGTATATTAAATGTGAATAATCCATTGTAAAATATCAAGTCATTTGGTAAAATTTTTCAGAAAAGATAAAGACATTTAATTTTAAATATGAAAAATTCCATATAAATAACAGTTCAGTAAGTTTGTCAATGTTTTGAAAAAAGATAAAGACAATTAATTTTAAATATGAATATTCCATATAAATAACAGTTCAGTAAATTGGTAAATGTTTTGAGAAAAGATAAAGAGAATTAATATTTAATATCATTAGTCCTTATAAATAAAATAAAAGTTCATTAAGTTGGTAAATGTTGTGAGAAACGACAGGCAATATTAAATTAGAATATTCATTAATAAAATTTACAGTAAAGCTGGTTAATCTTTTGATAAATGATAAAAGATAAAGATAATTAATATTAAATGAAAATATTTCACAACTAAAAAAGTCCAGTAAGTTTGTCGATGTTTTGAGAAACGAAAAAGACAATTAATATTTAATCTAAAATTCCATAATAAAATGTGCATAATGAAGTTAATAATAAAATTCTATAATAAAACGTAAAATTCAATAATAAAACGTAAAATTCCATAATAAAACGTGCATAATAAAGTTAAAAATAAAATTCCATAATAAAGTTAGTTAATCTTTTGAGAACAGATAAAGGACAAAGATAATTAACTGAAAGAATATTCCAGAATAAAAGATCCAATAAGTTGGTTAATATTTTGACAAACGATAAAGACTACAATTAATATCAAATGAGAATATCCCATAGCAAAACGTTCAATACATTGGTTACTATTTAGCGGAACGATTAGCTTGTCTTCATATCGAAATGAGCATCGGAATGGAATGTCAATCTTCTCATTCTGAATCCCTACTCGTGGATCATAATGAATCCCTATTTCCAGCATGGATTAGACTAGCTTTGAGGTGGACGTCGATGCGTGTGATTGGCCGGTGTCGTCGACGTTGTACAAATCCGCCAGATTAACTTGTCGCCTTTCTCGATAACGTCTGCGCTCAGTAGACGGGTTGGATCAAGTTGTCGACGACATCCCACTCGTGTGAACATGCTCTCTGACCTCCACCGTGACTCCAACTTATACACCGTCAGCAGACATTCTAATGGTTGATCTAGAATAGGTTTTGGTGGGGGAGGGGGGGGGGGGTACTCAAGGATACCAATAATTAATATATAGGGTATAGACTACGAACCTCTGAGGACGTAAAGCAAAATACAGCTGGGGTTCGGGAGGAGAGCTGCCCGGGAGTTTGTATGAATACTATGGCCTTATTGTAGGTATAACATTTTACCTATGTACTCACCTAGGAGAAATCCTAGCATTAATAATGCGGCTACTCTTATCGATAAGCAGCAAGGGATCTTTTATATGCACTATCCCACAGAAAAGATGGCACATACTACGTTATTTGATACACCAGTTGTGGACAATGGTCGGTTAAGTGGTATATACCAACCCACTAAACCATATCGAGCACTCGCTCTGGATTGGACACTGAGATAAAAAATAAAATAAAAATAGAAGAAAAGAAATTTAAAAAAATTTAAATCAATAAATAAAAACATTTCATGCATCGAATGCGATTCAGTTAGTTGTTTGAGGATGACAGATCTGTCGAATTATAGGATATGCAGACAACACGATTTAAAAACGGAAATTTGATATTAAAAGTGCTTCTTTTGTTTGACTGTGTGACTGTGTCACCGTATTGTTGTAGAGAACATAGCATCCATAATCCGAGTTGTCAGACTTCACATTAGTTATACGGAAATTATGAAAGGAGTTCTCCAATTCCCATCTCCCAAATTTTTTATATTAGAGAGGGTTTCCAAAGTTAGTCACCACCACATTTCAATGGGTTAAAAACATAAAACCTGATGATGGGTTCGAGAAAGGAGAGGAATATCTGTTTAACGACATCATGTATTTAAACGCTGGCTAATATACAATCAAACATCTATTAAAACGGTAAATTGATATTAAACATGTTTCTTTGTTTGATTGTGGTCGTATTGTTGTAAAGAAAATAGCATCCATCATTATGGTAAGGTGAGGTGAAGTATTTTTTATACGGGTCCACATCCAATTTGGTTCGGACCCGCCTCCCCCGGGTCCAATGTCCTA
>JAULBS010117389.1:0-14501 GCA_032355785.1 Symmetromphalus regularis | reverse complement strand
GGAGAATACATAGAGAACTAGTTTCAGAGTTACCCATGACAGGCGTGGTGTAGGATTTCAGAGAGAGGGGGATGGGGGTCCAAATGTGATGAGTGAACAGGACTGGGGAAAAACTCTTTTCACGTCCTCCCACTCAGAAAATAAATATAAATATTTTTTTAATACGGGAAGGTATCCCCACCTCCGGACTCCCTGGACCCCCCTCTGGATCGGCTACTACAGTGCCCCTGCTTAAATGCCTGGATACGCCCCTGAAAAGGTTACATATTTCAGGTATCAAAACGTTGTCATAATTTATATTATTTTACGTTTTTATGACGACTGCCATTTTAGCAGTTTTGAAGTTAAACATTATTTCAAACAAATGAAACAAAATCATATATTGACACGTTTTAACACAGATGACATACTTGCCAACCCTACCTACTGCGTTTGGTTTAAATCGATATTTAATTTTTTTTTAATCCATCTTATTTCAGTAGCCCTAGCTACTAGACAGAACTCCAACTAGTCCGAATTAGTGATCTGGTTCGGATTGTTTCATCAGTTCCTGCTTCCAGCCAGTAGCCCTAGCTACTAGACAGAACTCCAACTAGTCCGAAGTAGTGATCTGGTTCGGATTGTTCCATCAGTTCCTGCTTCCAGCCAGTAGCCCTACCTGCTAGACAGAACTCCAACTAGTCCGAATTAGTGATCTGGTTCGGATTGTTCCATCAGTTCCTGCTTCCAGCCAGTAGCCCTACCTACTAGACAGAACTCCAACTAGTCCGAAGTAGTGATCTGGTTCGGTCCGTTCCATCAGTTCCTGCTTCCAGCCTCTGGCGCGAAACTTCTTTTACTTTACATTCACTGTTAAAGCGGCGCTTTGGTTGGCTGCACATAAACTATTATAAATTGCAACAGAGTGCCACAAGATAACACCATTTAAAGTCTTGATTAAAAAAAAATTGCGTAACCCTGGCCCCGTCGCAAAATCCTACCACTTTGTATACTTCGCGTCACCGGAAGTGGAACAACAAAACACCAGCGTTTTTCAGTTGAAAAATAAGTGCCAAAAGGCCAAACAACTGCCTTTCAAACCTTTTTTAACGTGTACATGATACACAAAAGTATTTCACTTCACAACGTTTTGGATTATATGTAACTACGTATAATTGAATATTTGAACATTACTACGGTAACAAAAATCGTAACTTAAAAGTGCCAAAAAAAAACCAACGTAAAAACGCATACAAAGTGTTTATTTTCCAATAAAAAAATAATAATATTCAGTATATCTTCTTGAAATTTCCAAAACCGTTTTCCTTTTTGTTCTCTAGTCCATTAGTAGAACAGTTATTGTTAAAAACGATGGTGTCAATCTGATGTGACGCGAGGTGTAATTCTAAAATGTTCGCCAGTATGAGATGATCCTTTATCCAGTGGCGCCCGGGGCGAGGCAAGTATGGCGCCCCATAAATAATTACGATTTTTTATGCAAGTTATGGAACATTACAGGTATCTTCAAATGGGAAATTATGCTATTAATAGCTATTACGTAATTGACCGATAAGGATTACATGTTGACAGTATGGCTGTAATTAGCAAGAAAAATACTGTGGCAAAGTTTATTTTAAAAAAGTGTGAACATTGAGAGATTTTTTTTGATGTGGATTCAAAATTTACAGTCGTGCATCGAAGATGTGATTGTTGTAGGAGGGTCTTTGGGAAGCCCCCGCCCCCTCCCGAAAATGTTTAAAACCTAGATGTCATATGGTGCACTCTGGCGACTCTGAGAACTAATTTTACACCTATAAATAAACATGGAAATCTCAAGTTTTAATTCAGCAATTTGTAAAATGTCATCACCAGTGCATCGTCTGAGATGCATCTCATTTTAAAGTATCTTTATTTGGGTCTGGGTATAAAAAGGATTACATCTACCTGAGCCTTTATTTGACAATGTGCCATTATTCTACAATTTGGTTATGGTTTCCTTTTCTCTCACACCGTTTTACGGTCTTTTTTTTTGGTGTTTTTGAAGAATTTTTTGTTGTTGAAAATATCATGTGGATGCCACTCCGTTCTTACGTATCTAAGCAGGTACGCGCCTGAACGTCACATCACTAATATCGAAATCTTTAAATTCAACATAGCTAAAGTGGCAGTCCTCATGAAGCGTATCGTAAAAGAACTGTTTCAGAAATATTTTTTAAGAGTGTGGTTGTTTGCTTTTTATTATTAACGATATTACTGATAAGGAGCGGGATGTAGCTCAAGTGGTAGTGTGTCTGCCTGTTAAGCTGTCGGTCGTTGGATCGAGCCTTCTCAGTGGACCCATTTGCTGTTTGGGCTATTTTCCGTTCCAACAAGTGGTCCACAACTGGTTCATCAAAGGCAATGGTATGTGCCGTCCTGTATGGGACAATGTATATAAAAGACCCCTTGCTGCTTGTCAGAAAGAGTATCCTATGTGGCAGCATAGAATGCCGATCATAAGATAAAAAATCAATGTGCTCTAGAGGCATCGTTAAATAAAACAAACTTTACTTTACTTTACACGGCCTTTGATGAAACAGTGCTTTTATGTATCGAAATCTTTAAATTCAACAAAGTGGCAGTCCTCATAAAGTGTAACATAAAAGAACTGTTTTAGAAATATTTTTTAAGAGTGTGGTTATCATCGTTTTACTATTAACGTTATTACTGATAATTTTTTTTTTTTAATAAAATCGATAGAAATCGAATGCTTATTTTTTGTACTTTAGGGGAGTGTATACAGGTGCAGATGCATGATTTCTAAAAGGGGGGGGGGGTCCAGATGTGATGGGTGAACAGGACTGGGGAAAAATGGTTAATTTTCACATCCTTTCATTTGGAAAAAATATATAAATAATTAAATAACACGTGAAAATGGGGGTTCCAGATGCCAGGAGCCCCCACCCCTATCCGCTACTGTACATCTGTATCGAAGAAGGCAAGTTGACAAATAACATAATGGGCTAACTGATATTATTGTTTGTATTTTAGGGGAATGTATTGAAGTAGGGGAAGTCTGCAAAGACTTGACGTATAACTGATATTATTATTGTTTGTATTTTAGGGGAGTGTCTATCGAAGAAGAGGAAGTCGGGTGGATTCTGATAAGCCTGGACTCATACAGCGATGTCGAAAAAAGAAGCAATGCAAATTTGTAAGTTAACTAACTTAAAAGGCATGTACTAGTATATTTATTTCATTGATGAAGTCAGATTAAAAAAAAAAAGTTTCTCATACATAGGCCCCCAAAAATAGGGAAGGAGGGTCGAAAAAAGAAAGTTACAAAATGTCTTGGGAGGGGAAAATAAAATTTGGTTTAAAATTAATTTTACTAGTTTTACTCATTTAACTGGTCATATGCTTGTATACTTCTATATTCACCAGCTATGAAAAGAAATTATTCAACTTCAAAGTGTAAATTTAATGTTTTTGTTTAAACTCTGGTGCAGTTTTTTTTCTTATGTAGCATTCAGAATAGTTGGCGGAAATAAAATAAGTGTGAATTTTCACTTTTAATTTTATTTTAATTTAGCAAAATGTAGGGTTGGCGGGTTCATGAAAATAATAATAATTAAAAAATCTTTGGCCTTAAACACATACTCTCACGAACCCATGACCTAATTAATTTCCAAACAAAGAATTAATTTCAAATATAAACATTTTATTTGTCCATAGAAATACTTCATTCAACTACTTACATAACCACTGCATCTCCCTTATTATTAATATTAAAAAAAATAAAAATGAATTATGTTCATGGACAAAAAAAATAGAAAAACAAATAATCATTAGCCATTATTTTGAAACTTCGGAATATTTATGTAGTGTCAAAAATATTTCATACTAATTTATTTCTCCCCACAAGGAGTTCCGATCTTGAAATTTCAAATTTTTAAATCTGAAAAAAGTTATGAACTTGACATGGAATTCCCTATACCATGGTTCAGTTAAAATGTCTTGAGTGATATGAAAACAAGATCTAGTATAACAAATGCATGTAAGTTTCATTCGTAATCAGTCTTTAGAGCACAAAGTCCCTTAAATTCTGTGGGAATATACCTTTAACATTAAAGTTTGTTACTGTTTATTGCAGTGTTTGTTTGCCTGTGACCGACCGTCTATGAACTACACATCACTGTCACCATGTCTTCAAGACTGCAAGGTATGTTAGTTGAAGCCACACCATTTATTTTGACTTTTTTTTTATTTTCAAAATTTCATGACGGAAAAAAAATTAAGATTAAATTCATTATATCTTTTGCAGATGGTTGCTGGATTTGCTAGTGATCATTTCGTTTTGTTTAATGGGCCATTTGGGCATGGATGCAGGATTTCTAAAAGTGTGGGGGGGGGTTCCAAATTTGATGTTTGAATAGGACTGGGGGGAAATGGTTAATTTTCACGATTACATTCTGAAAAAATATATAAAATATTCTAGAAATTGGGGGAGGGGGGTCCGGTCACCCTGGATCCCCCTCTGGATCTGCTACTGCCTTTGGTTACTTCGGTTGATTTATTTTTTTAGATTGTAAAATATTATGTTTTCAGTGAAAGGGGGTTCAAATGGCAAATTTGTTTGGTTCCCTATTTTTAACACATTTCCACTTTTTTAAAAGTCTGTGGGATGTTGCATATAAAAGACCCTTTGCTGCTTATCGGAAATAGTAGCCTATATGGCCGCCAAGGGCGTAAATCCTGGGGGACACGTCCCTCCACTTTTTTGACAGGGGGGACACCTATATAATTATCCCCCCACTTTTTGCTTAGAAAAACTGAAAATTTCAGTGAAATTAAAATGCACAAATAATAATCTTTACCAGTATTTCTCTTTATTGTATCAATGTAACACTTAACCATGTCGTCTTAGCACAAATATATCGAAGTACTCAGGGGGTCTATAATGGTGTCAATCCTGGAGGGATGTGTAGGGGACACATCCCTCCACTTTTTTGACAGTAGGAGCTCTGTCCGCCTGCCCCCACCCCTTCCAGGAAGCGATTTTAGCCTTTGGTCCTGTCTTAAAAGATCAGATTCAAAAAGTTGTATTCGGTGGTCTTAAATAAAGACTTGACTGTAATTATGTTATCTACAGCCAGTCGCTCCAAGAGGTTAATTTTCCAATCCAGGAAATTGTTGAACCTTGAGATCTCAACTTTTATCAGTTCGTGTCAACAGTTCCTATAAGCAATTTATCCAGGTAAATCTCAGGTCAACCCGTTTTGCCGACAGCTGCAGTAGATGGGGCCATTTGCTCACTGTATGTAGTGGAGCCCATGGTGTTAATACGACGTATAATAACCACACTACATTGTAGAGGATCTGGCAGCTGCTTGTACGCATATCAAAGTGCATGTATGTACCGGTATGGTCCCCCGCCACTCCTCTCAATGCGACCCTTAGTGTACATGTCTCATAAAAACTAAGACACGTCCTCATTGCTAACAAAAGGTCCCTAGAGGCATCGATTAGCTGTGGCTATCTGTGAAATGAACCTTCACAAAAGCAACACGTGCCCTTCGCGAACAATTAGATCTATACAGGCGATACATCCTTTCGATGTGAATGCTCATCGCCCCGCGTTATATGTCGGAATTATTGGCCGAGCTAGCAAGTAACGACGAAGCTCATTATTTTGTGTCCTCCAGAGACCCCTAATATAAAGTCAGCAAGCACGAGAGTGCGTTGTTAAGCTTTGGAAGCTGCTTGAAAAGATTTATTAGAAAACCGCTCCAGGCTCCCACATCCTACATAACGAGCATCTATAGTAGCAAGTTAGTCGCGGTATCCTTTGGCAGATTTACACGGCAATTATAGTCGGATACGTGTTAGAATTCACGTCCA
This sequence comes from Symmetromphalus regularis, assembly GCA_032355785.1. Taxonomy (NCBI): domain Eukaryota; kingdom Metazoa; phylum Mollusca; class Gastropoda; order Neomphalida; family Neomphalidae; genus Symmetromphalus; species Symmetromphalus regularis. The sequence goes on along the minus strand of JAULBS010117389.1, from coordinate 8,642 downwards.
GTTCAATGCACAGACTCAAACATATCATAGGCTGGTTAATAATGTATAGTAGACTAGTTATAATAAACACTAAAGAACCAGTTAAAGCAGTTTCAAGAAGCCGTAGATTGTTGCAGAGTGTATAGTTATTTTTGGTTCACTGCACAGGGTGAAATATGCCTAGACAGTTGATATTGTACAGACAGATAGGTATAACAAATCCCACAGAACAAGGAAATGTAGTTGTGTATAACTAGTTTGGTACAGAAGATTAGAAATAGTCGGTCAAGCCTGTACTTAGTATTAGACAGATTAGGTGTATTCTATTTGTATGACGTATCCAGGTTTTCTATAACATCAAGGTCATTCTTGTGACATTCGTTTCTAAGCTGAATTGGATTTTGTAAAAACTTTGTCTAAATGTCTTATTAGTCCTTTTTTATACATATATACAGTTTTGAATTAAAAACGAGTTTTGTCATTTATAATTTAATTATAAAACTTTTAATCTTGAATCAGTGATTGAACACTATCTTGATCGGATACTTTAACCCATATAAATTACGACATTAAATCTACCGACTTAAATAGACGGTTTGAATCGTGAAATCGAAATTTGTTTTAACATCATATACTCCCATTAGGTGTCTCTACGTTAAATGTTTAGTCTTCTTATTTGACGGTCTGTCCTGCAATAGTAAAATAATCATATTATGACCGTTGTCTTGTTGTTTTTTCAGATGACACGGTTGTTTTGTAACGCCTCATCATCACAAGTGATCGCCAAGAAGCACCTGAAGCTGCACATCAAGCGAATCAGAGAGAGGGAATACTCCAAACTCAGAGCGCTGATCCCTGCAGTCGCTTCCAAGAAAAAAGTCACTAAGGTATACGAGTTACTTGTGTCTTCACTACTGTAGTAGTTATTAATACTGTTTCTTATTAAAGGAAATCATCTTAACACCTATCCATAACGATGTAATGTTCTGTCTCAGTCCATTCTGTGTGCTGGTCATTTGTTTAGCTTCATTCCTTTTCTATGTCCAGTAAAAGAGCAGATCAAACCTCACCTAAATTCATCAGGAATTATGGAAGTTAAGTGTTCCTTCTCTGTATATATACATCTACTCAGGTCGGAACGTCTTCTTCTCTTTCTGTTTTCTATGCTGCTTTTATAACCTCAGAAGAGTTGCTTCAATGAATCTCATTGTCAGATAGAATCGGCAGGGTTGCTTCAGATCTTTTCTTTGAAAGTTGTTTCCCATGGCCAAATGTTCTACCTTTGGTCATGGAAAAGAGAGCAGCACTGGAGGATGTGATCTGGTGTCTGAAGCCCACAGTTGCAAGGACACGATCCTATCTGTTTCAGCCTAAGTCGGTGGAAATGTGCCTTTAGCCTACAGTGGCCGTTTCTGAGACGTACTTGATGTTTTCTTTCAAGTTTCCATATTGGTCCGAGGGATATTTGTTGTCCATTCTGGAACAAAGAGAATAACTTCATTCTGGTGTCATACACAGTAGAAATAGCCACATGTTTAGCACATGTTCATAAACGTGTTTAACATATAAGAAGGCTGATTTGTACATGAAGCTGTTTTTGCTAGCTGAGTTCATGTCACAAACACACACATACACACACAAACAATAAGCTCTATATCATTATTGATCATCACTATTTTAAAATGATTTATGAGTCCATACTACACCAGTTTAGTCAATAAAATATTTTGACTCTTTGTTTAATACACGGTTATCTTGAAGATGATTATCGGAAACATAGATACAGATATGTGCCATTGTGGAACAGGAGCAATGACGGTCCAGTATATCTTTCAGGAATGTCCTATGCATCAAGTAGAACGAGAATCTCAGTGGTCCAGTGGTAGGGCATCATACTCTCAAGCTGAAGACCTTGGTTCAGAACCCGTCGAAGGCTGGCTCACTCATGACTACGTGGCATAATTTTAAACAAATTGACATCCAATAGCCAATGATTAATAGATCAATGTGCTTCAGTGGTATCGTTAAACAAATAAACAAAAATAGAAAGAAAACAATCTGACGTTAATGTTTACCTTGCACCATTTAGCTTTACGGAGATGTTAACAACATCAAGCAAAGATGCACATTTTTAAGAATCAGTATCATGATCTGAAAATGTTCGTAGCACCAGTAGAAGACAAAGAACAAGAAGAAGTGGTAGAAGAAATAAAAAGAACACCATGACCGTTTTGTGATTTCTGTATGACTTTATTTCTATTTCTAGGTCCAAGTGATAGAGGAAGCAGTGCGGTACATTGATGAGCTTCATAAAACCTTACTGGAGCGTCTCAGAGAAAAACACGGTAAGTTTTTTATATTATTATTAAAGAAGTAGATGTACACAACTAGTTAGATATAACTAATACTGTATTAGATTATACAGTTGGCCCTATATCAGATTATAACAAACCCTTATAATGTATACTGTACAGTAGCGTATTGATAGGGGGTCCGGTACCCTCCACCTTCTTTTCTCGTATTATATATATGTATATATATTTTCCGAGTGGAAGGACGTGAAAATTAACCATTAATTATCCCTCAAATCCTGCATCCGTGCCTGCTGTATATTAGATTATAACCAATACTAATGGTGTGTACTGTGTTCGATTATAACCAATACTAATGGTGTGTACTCTTTATTAGATTATAACCAATACTAATGGTGTGTACTCTGTTAGATTATAACAAGCAGTTTTAATGAATTAACTTTTAAAAAGTCACATCATGACATGTAGGAAAACGTACTCCAAATGGTTAACACTATTTCCTGTAACGAACTCTAACAACAATTTTATAATTAAGGTTTATCTATGGCGATTTTTGTAATTCGTTATATGATGCTTGCTCTTCAGTGAGAATGTTAAACATTATGGTTACAAAGTATGCAGGGCGGGTCATGCCTCTATGATGGGTGTGCACTGTATGCACAGTACAAACTCTTCATCCCTCTGGACAGATTTTGTACAAACACTTGTATTTTCACACTCGGCTCCCGTGCACTTGTATGTTGTTGTTTTTTTGCGTTGTTTGTCAATATGAATCTTGAACATCCAGGGTCGCAGCTAATGTTTTTCCCATTGGGGTGGGGGTGGTGAGGGGCCCAAAACAAATCCATGTTGAAGGGCTAAAATCGTTTCTTAAAATTTATTTTATATACCACAAATCATTTGCAATCGTGTACTGTCCTGACATTCAGAATATCCATATACGTGTACATGTAACGTATCAATCATACTGTACGGTGTGCTGAAATTAACCATTCTACTGACGTCGTATGTTCACGTTGATGAGTTTTGCTGTTAGTTTAATTTGCGCTGTGGTCCGGGTCAGGTGGCCGGGTCGGTGTTGTATGTGGAATAGTTATCAACACCTGCAAATATTTGTCGAGTTTGACACGCCCAGCGTGAGGACGCATTCCTAACATGCTCGCATCAATGACGAGTTCGTCACGCGGTCCGAACAGCCGAATTTCGTAATACAGGTGTGATCAGTCTTAAATAAATTAGTTAATGTTCTGTGGACTTCCAGGACAATGACCGAGGTTCGCGTCTCAGTGGAGGTGCTTGCACTAATTGATAGATTTTCTGAAGTTAGAATTTGATTTCATTTGAAGTTTGGAATATTTTCCGTTCCAACCAGTGGTGCACAACTGGTTCATCAAAGGCCGTAGTATGTGCTATCCTGTCTATGGGACGGTGGATATAAAAGACCCCTTGCGGCTTATCGAAAAGAGTAGCCTGTGTGGCGGCAGCGGTTCCTCTAAACCAATATACAGAATGACCATATGATTGATGGAATAAAAATCAATTTGTTCTAGAGGCGTCGTTAAATAAAACAAACTTTACTTTACTTTAGACTTTAAGTTAACAAAGTTTTGAGACTTTTATCATCATGAGTGGAATAATTCTGACACATAGTCATTATGTGAAACCCTTAATTTTTTTTTATTAACAGTAAGGAAACTTTTATTTGCACTTTAATAAACCAGTCGTGAGACGGAAAAACTCAACTAGAGAGTGAAACCTATTCCTATCACCAGAATACCCCAAGCGAAGACTTTACTCACTAAGCTAGATCCCGACCCCAAATATAACTAAAGTGAGTCTCTGTGGTCTAGAGAGGAGCGGGATCTAGCTCAAACGGTAGCGTACCTGTAAACCGGTAGGTCGTCGGATCGGTCCTTCTCAGTGGACCCATTTACAGATTGGGCTATTTTCCGTTCCAACCAGTGGTCCACAACTGGTTCATCAAAGGTCGTGGTATGTGCTGTCCTGTCTGTGGGAAAGTACATATAAAAGATCCCTTGCTGCTTATCGAAAAGAGTAGCCAATGTAGCAGCAGCGGGTTTCCTCTAAAACATGTCAAAATGACCATATGATTGACGTGCAATAGCCGATGATGAAATAAAAATCAATGTGCTCTAGAGGCGTCGTTAAATAACACAAACTTTACTTTTACTGTGGTCTAGTGGTAGGACATGGGACTATCAAGCCAGGGTCTGCAGAGTGCATTTCAAAGTGTGTGTGTGGGAGGGGAGGGGGGGCACTGAAAAGTTGGTGACCGAAGGACAGCAGCGTTCGTGCAGAAACTCCTTCATACTTCGAAAAATATTTTTATACAGCAAATTTTTAAAAACTATTAATTGTGCCCTACTCCGCGGTGCCTGCAAGCAGATGACATGATTCAAAACACGTTGGAGGCTGGCTCACACTTGACTACGTGTCAAAATTAACAAATGTTTGACATCCAATAGCTGATGATTAATAAATCAATGTATATTCTCTCTTATAGAGAGTTGGTGTCGTTGAACAAACAAAACAAAAAACGGAATATTTTAATAGGCCTATTGTTTTGTTGTATCAAATAACTTTTGTTTCTTCTTCAGAATTAATGCATGCGTTTCTAATAATAATGTGATAAGCAGTAATCATGTAACATAACGTGTAGTGATTTTAAAACCTTATCATCTCCTGCAAGACATTTCTCCGCAGCTGTTGCCACTGCCCATCAACTTCATAAACCACGCCCCCTTCAAAGAATCCTAGCGAGCATTTGTTACCTGTAACTCGATTCATACCCGTTTCTTGTCTATTTACCCACTCACCAAACTACAATGTTATTGTTTACGGGAGATAACTCCACAGAAATTGGCTCAAAAGTAATACCTTTACCACCCATTCAAAGTTTATTATATTTTTTTCTTTTCATTCCTTTTAAAGGATTTTTATTGTTGAAGAATTGTCGTCGAGCGGGATTAGTTTCAATCAGCCCGTGTTTTATGTTCGTGGGAAATACGTGAGATAATCGAGACAATATGGCAGATGGGTTTCTTTGACCAATTATACGCTACTCTCATTAACAACCTCGCTGATCCAGCTGTGATTTACAATAGTATCATATCAGAAAACTAATACGAATCCATGTTGAGGCGGGGACTATTTTAAATGCGCAGTAAAATTTTATATGAGTACGCCTTATGTAATTATGTCAAAGTAATTTGTGTTTCTGTTACATTGTCGTGTGCTTGCGAATATTATTAAAATGAATGCTTTAAAATTAGTTTAGATAGTCGTCTGTATTATACTAATAATTATGGTTTGTGAAATGTTTTTCCATTAGTTAGAAATGTCTAAAAAATTCTAGGGGATGGCAGTAGTTCACAATTTACAAACGATAACTAATAATGGACCTTGCAAACAACCAAATTATAATGGTAAAGAAAAGATGTTGAACGAAAGGGGGTTTATACTCTCTAGTCCTCCTTGGATCCGGTTTTGGTGATGTTATTGTGATCAGTTATGGACCGTGTGTATAGGGTGTGTAACAGAATGGACGCTTCTCATTTTAATTTATTTTCATATATAACAGTTTAATTATCTTGGTTATGATACAAACAGACGTGATTTCTTAGTCCTAAAAATTTCGTTTCTGGCGCTACATTAGAAATAATTCCTCCGTTGATATTATAAGACGTTAATCCGGATGACATTGCGCAGTACTGTTGTGACACGGTTCTCGACAGAAGGCGAGTCAATTGACAAACTATTAATTCTCAAGCCAAACACATGACACATTCAGTGAACACTAAGAACAGCACTTTGAAAACAGAACAGCTGGACAACTCTCTTAATAGGGAGGAACAAATCTAGTAGGCGATGGGAAAACTGGGCGGGTTCGGCATTTTCGCAATCCGCCATATGGTCGGTTACGTTTTAAGATCCAAGACATAGTTCTTACACGCTTTCTCACGACACCGTCAGCCACTGCAGAGCTCTGAATCGCAGATGGTCATCTTCTTCGCGACCACACATCGATCGGTTATGATGAAGTGCTGATCTCCAACGCACGCGCATTTTTGGCACTTATTGGCGGTACTTCCATGACATCGCGTGGCGTGCACGTGTCAAGCATGTGTCACATGTACGCGCGTCGCAGTTGTCGTCTGACCGCACGGAAGATTATTTCCGGACAGTGGGCAGTGATAGTCAACGGATTCCGGTTTTCAGATTATTTTGCTTGATATCAGAAACAAAAAGAAATTTTCTTTTATTCTAATAAAAATGCCAGTTATTTGTGTTCCGGTTGACCTGGCTTTTATAAGCCAGGTACAATTATGCTACTTTAAAAAAATCACTTTCCAACACTGTTTTTTTAAAATAGACCTTGAGATATTTTATTTGTTGTAATGTGTTTTCGGCATATTTTTATAATTTGGGTTGCACATGACATTACTTATATTTTCTTTCTTAGAAAGTCAATATTTTACAAAGCCCTCGTACTTGTAATAATATAAATTTTTGAAGAGGGTTGGCACATTCTTCAAAGTCGGTATTAAACATGTTTTACAATATTTTATCAATATCACAGAAGGATCCATGTTTTTTTAAGGGTGTCTGCTTTCCTATTCTTTGCAAAAAAAACACCCTCCACTCTCAAACGAACACTTTAATACCGGATCTTAACTTACATTCGACATTTCTCTTCCCCTACACCTTCTAGTATTAAATATCAACTATGTTTCGACCGCTGAGAAAATTATTGGACTTTACACGGAATACAATTCTCTTTAATTCTCATATTTTTCTTATTATTATAATTATGTTGCCTACGTGTATAACGTGAGTAGATTAATGAACATTTTTTCCTATTTTATCGAAAACTAAATCCGATTTGTACCTTTAATAATTTTCTTTTGAATTAACAGCAATTGCCAAAGGAACAACATTTATCATTATTGAACATTTCATTTAAAAACAAATAACTTAATAAACTTGTTTATTTAGTATTTAACCAAAACAAACAATAATTACTTTGTTGTGATTAACAAAGAAACACTTTGACATATACTCAACCCAAAAAAGAAAGTATGCAGGTTGAAATATTTTTGTTTCATGGGGTGGTCACAATAATGGTCCATTGGCAGCAAATATGTGCACAACTTGTGATATTACTGCACACACACACCTCTTCCTAAATGGTGTGGTTATCTAATTCTAGAATTTCTGCCATGAATGTCGTCTGGTTTATGAAATAATTTACTATTGATTACATGCATACTTTCTTCTTTGGTTGAGTATATAAATCTACAAGAAATGCTAACGTTATCGTTATATTTAATCAAGTTTTTTTCATGCTTCGAATACTACCACCTTTGTAGCTCTTGGTTCTCATGTGGATTAGGGCACCTGTTGTTGTTCGTACTTTTAAATCTGAATACATTCCCTCCTTGTCCTTTGTATACAGCCAGCTGTTACCATGGCGGGGTAAGGAATATCATGCCGCGGGCTACCCGAGTGTTTAAAAAGAAGGATATTGTTATTGTTAGACAAAATACCTGGCATTTTACGAAGTCTTATCACATGACTTCATGTAGTTTTAAAAACAACACCTACCTTCACATTGAACTGAGATATAATTTTTCTTTGTTTAATAATATCTTACTTAATATGATATATTCAACACTGAGTTGTTGGATAACAGTATCTGACAGTCTTATTTTGTTATATAGTTATAATAATAACTAATAATAATAAATAAATAATGGATACCATAGATGGATGAATGAATTAATATAAATATATAAAATAAAATAACCATAAATTTGCATAGCTGTTGAACTATATGCCGATGTCATATTTCACAAAGACAGACAGACAGATAGACCATTAATTTGCATAACTGTTGAACTATATACCGGTGTCATGTTTCACGAACATCTGATTTCATCACTGACCATGATGTCACGTGTGGTGAACCTCACAATTTTACCTTAGCATCCATTTGACTCTGCCTTGTGCAGAGATACGGTTTTGGCCGAATGTTGGGGAGTCAGTACATCCCTGAACCTCCCTCAACTCCGCTAGATGCATCCGTTTTTTGTTGTTTTCTCTTTCACGACTAGGGGTGCAACGATATACCGGTATATTGGTATACTGCAATACTTGCCGAGCGCAATACATACCGCGATATGGTTTCGTGTATCACGATATACCGGTATACTGCAATACTAGTCGAGCGCAATACATACCGCGATATGGTTTAGTGTATCACGATATATCGGTATACTGCAATACTAGCCGAGCGCAATACATACCGCGATATGGTTTCGTGTATCACGA
>JAULBS010117378.1:0-14502 GCA_032355785.1 Symmetromphalus regularis | reverse complement strand
CTAACCTCTGTCCTGGACAGACAGCACAGGAACATGAGTTGTGTGCCCAGGACAGCGTGCTTGAACCTTAATTGGATTATAAGCACGAAAATAAATACAGCCAACCAACCAATTCCTGTTAGACACACTTGTAAGAGCAGTGCAACAATGCGAATGCCATTTTAAGGGATAAAACGTTGTCAAGTTCACGTAAGGCAGTTTCGTAATGAATATAACCCATTTTTCATTCGTTCATTTATATTCATTCAGTCAGTCAGTCAGTCAGTCGTCCTTATTCGCAAGCGTCTACTGGGCAACCCGTACACTATTCTACTAGTATTGTTTATAAGAAGCGAACAACGCCTAGGCCATGAGAACGATTACTAGATTCCACACATGTACGGCTGTCTTAAAGACACTATCACCACCAGTGAAGCATGAATTTCTGTCAATCACTAGTAAACCCTCAACACATTCAAATGATTCTCTACACTTCGCATTTTTATTTTTTATTGATAAAAGTTTTCTTATTTTATAAATGTTTGATTAGTGGTAATCCAGCGCTGATGGTCTTCAAAGTCAAATAGGAAACACTGGCATTAATCTTTGAGATTAACATTTTATTATCGACCCTTTAGACCTAGAAGATTCTCTAAGATTTGCATGCTCTATGGAAAGAGTTGGGACTCGTTCCATCCATTGTCGATCGCTCTGAAGAGGGATTTTTTATGGGTATATTTAGAAAAGTGCCCCTCTCCCCTCCCCCCACACTATCATGCGCTTACACAAGGCCACAAGATGTCGGACAGAAGAACTTAGGATGTGTATTGAAATCGTCAAATGTTAGTGTCTTTATAACAAAAATGGACTTTTATGAACTTTTTTCTGCTTGTAATACTGATGAAAAGAAAAAAGTGCCCTTTTACTGTCGTGTTCACCTCCCCCAACCCACCAACTTTTTCAAACGTTCCTACACCCCTGAATGAAAATATAAATATATTGACTTGCCTTGTTTAATTAATAGAGGGAAATGTATCAAATGTATCTTGTTGGAAAGAGGGCAAACGTGTCATATACATTAAAAATAGAAATGATTACTTTTAGCTGTCAGATCTTTTAGTTTACAATTAAAACCCTTTGAAATGTTACTTTTAAAAATCTATGATCCGAAACATGTTCCATGCAAAGTGATCATGAAAATGGGAAGTAACTTTGTATCTGTGTATATACACTAAATGTTACAGAATAGCGTCCCTTATTAAAGAACCTTACACTTAAAATTAGCTGAACATTTTCCAAAGAACAAACAATTTAGAAGACTTTCAAAGATATTTTAAAGAGTTTTTAAAGTGATATTGTAGGGTGTTCAATAATGTACTAAAGTACACAAACACAATCGTAGACAAATTAATATTACTTGTTTTAACTGCCATTTTAGCCATTTTGAATTTCAAAATTATATCTGAAGATAAAACACAACCACCAGGCAAAACAATATTCTGTGGTATAGGAAGGTGTCGTAAAGTGTGTTGAGGGTGGGCGGGGGAAGGAGGCACACACAGACACATACATATATTAACACTGGCCAAGGTGTGTAATATTTTAATATCTTAGACGCTGTCATAGGTAGTGCCGGAATCAGACATAAGCTAACAACGTTTCAGTCAGTTGTTTGTTTGTTTCATGTGGATTTTTTTTTTTTTGGGGGGGGGGGAGAGGGTTGGGGGAGGTGTGAGTCTGTACGGTAGTTTTTAACACAGGGCCTCCAGTCTTTATATAGCTTACAAGTTGGGGCCTCAACAAGTCTAAATCCGGCACTGGTCCATCCTCACAATGTCAGGGGTCACACCGATCACTCCAAGTCCGTTTGGACTCGGCGTGACCGGTGTGACACCTGACATTGTGAGGATGGCACTGGGCTTGATATGCTATAATTACTTATAGGTATTACTAATTCAAAGTTCTTTTTAACAGAACAAGCAGAAACGGAGATTTTGAAATTGTGCAAATAGTGATTTTAATATGCGAAATCTTTAGGAATTTAAAAAAGGAGTCACTGAATAAAATGCGAGCCTCAATCATCAATGAACACTGGGATCTGATTGGCTGCGAACCAGTCATCAGCTTGTGAAACTAACGTTCAATGCCATCATATCTTAATTTTATATGATATAAATAAATAAAAAAACATAATCTGACAAAATGTCTTGATATATATATTTAGACAATCATTTTAACTGAAGAGAGTTTAAAAAAATAATTTATTCATCTGTCATTAGCTAATTAGTTCATAAATACATGGGTGTAAATCCCGGTGGGAGGGGATGGTGGGGACACTCCTCCTATCTTTTGGACCGGGGGGGGGCTGCCTTTATAATTATCTCCCACTTTTTGCTTCGAAAAATTTATATTAAAATGCCTAAATAATAATGTTTATCAGTATTTCTTTTTATTGTATCAATGTAACACTTAACTATGTGGTCATAGCTCAAATATACCTAAATAATGATCTTTATCAGTATTTCTTTTTATTGTATCAATGTAACACTTAACTATGTGGTCATAGCTCAAATATACCGAAATACACAGGGAGTCCATAATAGCATCAATCCTGGAGGGAGGGGCACACATCCACCCCACCCCACCACACACACACACTCTTTTTGGATAGGGAGATGCAGCTTCCACCTAGAGGTTGTGTTGTGTCCACCCCCCCTCCCCCACTCCACTTCCAGGAAGCAATTTTCGCCCTTGCATACATAATTAAGCCTATTAAATAATAATAATATTTATTCATTTACCGCCCCCACCCCTCCCCCACCCCTCCAAAACAAAAGTAAACATTGACTATTGTGTGTAATAATAATAATAACAACAACAACATACCAGCGATTTGTTTCGTTTCCCTGACCCCCTATACCTCTCTGCCATGGTCCTGTTTTTTTCTTTTCTTTCTTAGATTTTCACACCTATGGTGACCACACCCTGTTGTTCTTCACATTTTCTATATGACAGAATTGTTGTATGTATTGTATTCTAATGACCTTGTGCTATTAAAGGCTGGACCTGATGTAGATATAGTGCAAGTTATTGATCTGGCACCACGCTGCGATCACTCGTTAAAATACCACCACTCATATTTCCTTGGGTACTCTGGTGTATCCATTGATTACTTAGTAGGGAATAGATTGGTATTTATTTCTATATGTAATGAAGTTTTGAAGTATAAAATGACATTATTTATATCATCAGGAGAGTATCTGCAGAAAACAGCGCCCGCCTATGGCAAACAAGGGCGACAATCGCTTCCTGGAAGTAGGTAGGGGGAGAGGCAGAACCTTCCAAAAAACTGGAAGAGGGGTGGGTGAGACGGAACAGACTAAAAAAATTGGATATGATTGAAATAAGATCTATAATAGAGGCTGAAACCGTTAAACTTTAATAGACCTCCTCTGCACTTCGATATATTTGCACTAAGACCACGTGGCTAAGTGTTGCATTGATATCGTAAAGAGAACTATTGGAAAAGATTATTATTTAGTAATTTTTATTTAATTTTTTCAAAGGAAAACGTGGGAGGGTATAATTATATAAGCATCCCCCTGTCCCAAAAATGGGGGGTTGTGTTCCCCCCAGGATTTACACCCCTGATGGCAAGCACTGACATTTTCCCCGTCCAAACATCTGACAATTTTCTTTCAGATAACTTTACCATAATATCACCTCAAAAATACAGATAATATACTTGAAGAAAATTCTTTTTTTCACTATCTTGCTGTCTGACTTAAACAGAAACTGCTTAGTAGTTGCTTAGTAGTTGCTTAGTAGTTGCTTAGTAGCTACAGCCCCCCCCCCCTCACCCACCATTATAGACCACTTGTGTACGTCGGTATATTTGCGCTAAGACGACATGGTTTAAAGTGTTACATTAATTCAATAAAGAGAAATAAAGTAAAGATTGTTTTATTTAACGACGCCTCTAGAGCACATTGACTTTTATTTCATCATCGGCTATTGGACGTCAATCATATGGTCATTCTGAAATGTTTTTGAGGAAACCTGCAGTCGCCACATAGGCTACTCTTTCCGATAAGCAGCAAGGGGTCTTTTATATGCACTGTAACACAGACAGGAGAGCACATACCACGGCCTTTGATGAACCAGTTGTGGACCACTGGTTGGAACGGAAAATAACCCAAACTGTAGATGGGTCCACTGAGAAGGATCGATCCAATGATCGATCAGTTTACAGGCGGACACTCTACCATTTGAGCTACATCCCACTCCCCAGTTCAGTTATAGACCAGCCCTAATGGTGCTGTGGTTAAGCTATCAGATTCTTAGCTGGTAGGTATTGCCGTCAAATCTCAGTCGAGGCATTGGATTTTTTATCTCAGTATCAACTCCAACCCAGACAGAGTGCCTTACAAGGTGCAATGGGTAGGTGCAGCAACCTTTGGTCTACAAATTGTTTATCAAAGGCCGTAGCATATTCTGTCCTGTCTGTGGGAAAGTGCATATAAATGATCACTTGCTGCTAATTGGAAAGAGTAGCCAAAGTAAAGTTTGTTTTATATAACGACGCCTCTTGAGCACATTTTTATCTTATCATCGGCAATTGGACGTCATACATATGGTCATTCTGACATATGTCTTTAGAGGAAACCTGCTGCCACCACATAAGCTACTCCTTCCGATATGCAGCAAGGGATCTTTTATATGCACTCTCCCACAGTCAGGAAAGAGTAACCAATGTGACAGCAGTGGGTTTCCCTTTAAGACCACAAGTCACAAAACAGAATATGTCTGACACCTAATAGCCGCTAAATACAAAATGTGTTTGTGTGTCATCAAACAAACAATCCTTTTTTTTTTGTTCAATTACATGTAGGTAAACATATGCAATTTAAATACAAATATGCCAGCTTCTCTAGTCATTTATGAAAAAACTTACCTCACTACCAATGTACACATCAAAATGTTTATTGCTTATCTTAACATTGGTGGCACATAAACACATAGAAAATATCACCCTAAACAAACCTCTAAATTATACCCAAATCCAGATATATTAATTTAGTATCCAATTAACAAAAAGAAAACTATCTTAACCCTATGAACCCAATGAGCCAGTTTATCAGCTTGACGTCATGACGCATATACACGAGAAGCCACTTTGCAGGCGTATACGTGGTCTTGTTTATAAACAAACTTTAGGAAATGTATCATTATGGTTCCAGTTCCTTTTAACTAATCAGAATTCGTTTGATACCATGGCTAGTAGCGGAAGTTACAAATGTCAATTTAAAAATGATTTTTCGTCTTGTTTTAAAAAAAAATGTACAGTGGTCAATTTAGCGCCGAAGAAGCACTGCAGTTAATTTCTGCAGACAACGAGGGTTGAGTTGAATAACAATACATATGGAAATGATAGTGACTTTGAAATTGAAACAGATGATGAAATAGGTGATCAGCCTGTTGTAGGCGATAGTAATGATTCCGATATCGGAAATGAATTATTTGGAAATGTTGAACATGAGATACATGTAGTTCGTGGGTGTGGGAGCTCAGGGAGGGAGAGAATTTTGTTTTTTTTGTTTAGGGTTCAAACAGGTAAGAAACAGTACCAATTTAAAGACAAAGGTGAAGGTTGACCTACTTGGTGAACCGGTGTCATACCAATAACACAACCAGTGTATAGGGATTACGTCCCTCGTGTATTTGTGTGACTGAAGTTTTATCATCATTAATATTTGTGAATGTGCGTGTCAAATCAACAAGGTACCTCTGCAGCTCTCTTCTGTACAAATTGTCTGTTTCTTCTTTCTTCTCTCAGTTTGTCTTCTAATTCTCTTATTTTGTTCTGCAAGGAATAAAAATATGTATTAGCTCGAGGTTTCAGTTCAGTAATTATTCACGTCTGCTGTGAGAAGCAACCATCCAGGATGATCCAGGTATTAATACGGTACAACACTTATTAACTAATTTCAGACATTTTGCTCAGTATCCCATTTTAAAGAAAGCTACACAATTCTAATATTCAAACAATCAATTACGTAAATTAAACGATTTTGCACTGTTGAGCAGTTATGGGTAATCAAAATCTTATAAACATTATTATCCCTCTTCTTCTAGTCATTTTATTTTCTAGATTAATGCCTGCTTTCTGAAAAGCACATGAATGTTCAGAAGAAGCTCATACATGTAAAAAAGAAAAGTTTGTTTTATTAAACGAAGCCTCTAGAGCACATTGGTTTTTATCTTATCATCAGCTATTGGATGTCAATAATTTGGTTATTCTGACATATTTATTTAGAGGAAACCCAATGCCGCCACATTGGCTATTCTTTCCAATAAGCAGCAAGGAGTATTTTATATGCACTGTCCAACAGACAGGACAGCACATACCATGGCCTTTGATGAACCAGTTGTGGACCATTGGTTGGAATGGAAAATAGTCCAAACTGCTACATCCCCTCATACGTGTAGGTCATAATTTGAAAATGTGATATTTTTTTCAGTTTTATTACAGGACTGGAAATACATGTACGCCTGTCACAGATACTGTTTTGTAATAATTTGTCATTTTTCAAGATTTGACAGTAACTAACTTAATTGTGTCAAACATTCTGTTTGACACTTGTGTTATACTATTTCCCGACATGCTAGTGAAATCCAACAAAAAAACCAGAATATTTTTTGAGGCAGGAGCTTTTTTCTGAAATAGAGAGGGAGATAGTACATTCTGGTGAGGGTCAAATTAACTGCATTTCTAGCTTTATTTTAAGAACCGAAAACATATTTAGGGTGACCAAAAACAATGGGAAATCTGGCAAAAACCAGAAAACTAGCATCACTGTATTTAGAGTTATATTAAGTTATATGTAAAATTAACTTGATCTGCTCAAATTAAATAATAAAAAGCATACACTATAAACCTCAGTTTTATATATTTTTTTAATTCTCTATATTAAGCTGAGTGACATGAACATTTGTCTGAATCATGTCCACCACAAAGTAATTGATATAGGACATTTTGACTGGCTTGTATTACAAACAGTAACAGTGATAAATATTTATTAAAATGACAAACTCTGACCAAGCTAAAAAAAATATATTTTTTAGAAAACCAAACCCACCCACATACCAAAAAGCTATTATTTGCGGATGACTTAAATAATGAAACATTATAATAGTTATCCAGCACAGCATATATATACTAAAAGTCTAGAATAACATAACCATAATTCTAGTGCATGCAAAAAATAGTGTCCAACAATGTGTATCACTCTAATTGTGTCTAAAGATATTAATATGCAAAAGAACAACTTTATCAACTGCACACTTAGGGATTATACAGTAACAGATCCATGGAAGTCCAAGGGGTCAAGATCCCCCTTTTTTAAAATCAACCATAACCTTTAAAGGGAAATGATACTATCGCACACAGCACCACTATATTTGGCAGCAATAGACTAGATAACTAGCAGAACCTCAGGTAAAAAAATTAAGTAAAGTTTGTTTTATTTAACATCTCTAGAGCAAATTGACTTTGATCTGATTATCAGCTATTGGATGCCATACATATGGTCATTCTGACATATGTCTTAAGAGGAAACCCGCTTCTGCCACATAGGCTACTCCTTCCGATAAGCAGCAAGGGATCTTTCTTATGCACCGTCCCATACAGGACAGCACACACCACGGCCTTTGATAAACCAGTTGTGGACCACGGGTTGGAATGGAAAATAGCCCAAACAGCAAATGGGTGCACTGAGAAGGATCAATCCGACAACCGACCAGTTCACAGGCAAACCTCAGTGACAGGACATCACTAAGGATAGGTTCAGTGCTGAAGCATACAGAGTGACATAATAAAATACCATCCATCACATTTGGACCCCCCCCCCATTCAGAAATCCTGCACCTTAATTACATGGTACATGTAATACATCCTAGCATATGACTACATCCTGCTTCACTTTTATCATTATTAATTCAGCACTTTTAATATTATAAATTTAAAGTAATTTTTCTTTTCTTTAACTCAACCCATTTCCAGACATCCAAAAACACAGATACATGTACATCCTTTTGTAATTATCGTGACTACACACAAAAATACATAATTCGCTATTTCTATTTCAAATTCAATAAAAAGTGAAATATTTGTTAACAAAATGCTTGTTGTGAGAAAATCTGTGTATTAATTAACAGAATCAAACAGGTGAGATGAGGTATGCTAAAACACAACACAATACCTGTTTCAGCTTTGTACCTGTATGTACAATAAGCTTTCGTTTCTTGGGTAAAGTTCTCTGCATAAAATTCATAAATAAAATATTACACACATTTTACGGTAACAGAAAAATTAAATTAAGCCTATGCTTATAAACTTTCAAAGTCCGGACATTAATAAAGTTGCCAGTGCTACACACAATTTGTATGGCTCTACCAAGATGTTATAGTCCCTACACTTTGTGGACACTCAAAAAAGGACAGGATTGTTTTGTTTCACGACACCCCAGCACATTGTTTATTAAGCGGCTATTAGGTGTCAGACATGTGGTATTCTGTAACTCGTGGTCTATTATAGGAAATCTTCTACCACCACATAGGCTACTCTTTCTGATTAGCAGCAAGGGATCTTTTATATGCGCTTTCCCACATACAAGATAGCACATATCACAGCCTTTGACAAACCAGTTGTGGACCACTGGTAGGTGTAAGTTGCTTATACCTACTCATTGAGGTTTTGTGGAACACTCACTCTGGGTTGGAGCCAGTATTGAGATTGAGGTTTTGTGGAACACTCACTCTGGGTTGGAGCCAGTATTGAGATTAAAACTACCATGCCTCAACTGAGATTTGATGATAGCACCTACCATCCATGAGACCAGCAGCTTAACTATTGCATCTCTGAGGCAGATCTGTGGAAGCTCAAGTCCTGAATTTAAAGGTTTTATTAGCATGTGCCACAGTACTTTTTAAAGACACTTCCCAACATTTAAATCATGTCAAATTTTATTAATGGTGAAAATGGATGACAGGATGACAGTAGAGCAAATTTCATTTTTCAACAAAGGAAAAAGTAACTTATCATTTCTGTTCCTTTTTCAATGCAGATAATTAGCAAGCGATTACAATTAACCACTACATAAAATACTGGACAACACTAAATATTTTTTGATGAATAACATAATTACATTTTAAAGAGTACTGTGCTCATTGTTTAACAAAACAACTGTTTGAAACTGAAGATACATCAATGATTTGACCTCAGACAGCTTATACCTGTATCAAAATATATTTTAAAACTGATAATACATACATTTAGTAACTGTTCTGTAATTTTACAAAAAACTGTTTCAGTTTACTTTTTTTGACAAACAGATAACTAAATGCCAAGCATTTCTCCAGGAATATTTTAAGGTGCTTACATACATGTCAAAATTATCTAATCATGCAAGCCATGTTATGATTAATTACAGAGTCCCTATTTATGATAAATCTAGCCATTTGCAGGTTGTCCAAAATATTTTTCCAAGTAAATTTTTTTTAATATGCATACATTTATAATTATATACATTAAAATATGTTCCGATTTCTATACCAAGGATGTGCTTGAATAGATCTATACAACATGTCAAAACAGTTTTTAGTTCAATCTTTTCATTGTCGATGCGAATAACGGTTGTTTTTACAAGCTTACCTCATGATGACATATCTACATGTGTCAACATAACTGCACGTATTATCAGAAATTGTTTTGTGATATCACACAAATATTGTGTTCTATAGGGCTGGCACTGCTGTTTAAATATTAGGTCGGGGGAGACTGAATAGTGGTGCTATCAGTCATTTGAAGGGTGCCAACAACGTACTCAATAAATGTAAAACAAGCAAATTGTAGGGTGCCTATTATTGCAAAAAAATAGATACCTCATATTATTAGGGGGGCAAATTCCCACTCCCCCCCCCACAGTTGTCCCTGTCCTATTCTAAGCTGACCTTGATCCGAAATCAAGCATGCAATGCCAGGAAGATAATTTTTGTTCTGACCAGTTTTTAATTTGGTTCAATAAATGTTTACATTAACAGTAAACAAGCAGATGGTTAGTATTTTAAAATTATATTTTAATAATCATAAAATATGGCAGAAAGAATAAAGATTTACGAAGAAAGAATTAGCTGAAGACCTATTTACAATATCGTTCTAATTTCGAAATTCATACTTTATACAAAAAATAGGGCTTACTCGTTTTTTTTTTTCAAACAAAATTTTAATTGATGCATGTTTAATTTAAGTACTTAATAAGCAATTAAACACTATCAAACAGTTTGTCAATTGTTTACTTTCAGATGAATCCATCAGCATACCTGGGTGCAAATCTCGTTATGACAATTGGTCAGTGGCGTGCAGAGGTTTGTTGATGCCCGGAGCCAACTCCTTGATTGTATGCCCCTAAGACTCAAGTATAGGGCCTAATTTTAATTTCACTCTTTGATTGGATAGCCCCTAAAATGGTATAATAAGATGTCACACCCCTGTTCCCCTTTCTGCACGCCACTGCTATTGGCATTTACTTTCTTATAGACAATATTCAGTCTCCCCATGGGATAGTTACTAAAAAAAAAAGGTGTGTTGAGGTCAATATTTTTTAAGCAATGTTTTACCAATTAAAGATGTGAATACCTTTGCTGACCAAGTCACTGACAAGTAGAAGAGGTCACCTTTTCACATTTGTCAAATTAAGCCAACATTGTCCTTAATACAAGATGCTTACACAGCAAGCTAAGTGAGCACAGCCTGTAATGTCTTATGGTTCTGGGGAAAACTCCAAATGTACACTGACATAAAAAGTCTGTTGATGTCATAGAAGAAAAAACCTACTTCAATCACATTAACAGAAAACATGACTTCACAATGAAAAGGTTCCCATAATGAAAAAGCCAAAAAAAAAAGCTACAAAAAGAAAGAAATGACACTAACCTGTGCTAAACCCTGAGTTGCTGCCAGCTTATAATGTTCTCTTTCAAGCTCATCTATTCTACTGAGGCGAGTCTGTGTCTCATGCGGAAGATCATGATCCATCTTTCTCTCAGCTATAACCGTCCTGAGTGCAGTGTTCTGCCTATCTCTCTCGGAGTTCTCCAGCATCTTCTTCATGTAGTCGAGCTGCTTCTGCAGTAAGGTACATCTCGTCTCGGCAGACGCCAACTGAGATTCTACCTCTGTAAAACCAAAACAAACTTCAAGTTGCGTCTCAAGCAATCTACATCTCATAAGAGCAGATGCCAGCTGGGACTGAATCGCTGCAAAATCAAAACATGAACTTACTTCTAGCTGATTCTCATAAAGACTACAATAATCTGGTCTTGAATGAAACTAACTGGGATTCAATCTATATATCATGGGCATATATGCCTGGGGGGGGGGACACGTCCTCCTCACTTTTTGGACAGGGGGGATACCTATATAATTATCCCTATCCCATGTTTTGCTTTAAAAAAATTGAAATTAAAATGCATATTAAATAATAATCTTTACCAGTTATGCTCTTTATTGTATCAATGTAACACTTAACCATGTGGTCTTAGTGCAAATATACCAAAGTACACAGGGGGTTTATAACGGCGTCAGTCCTGGGGTGATGGGGGTGACATATCCCCCTCCAACTTTTCAGAGAGGGAGGATGTTCTGTCCCACCTACTTCCAGGAACCGATTTTCGCCCTTGCAATATATAATTCAATTAATAATTAAGAGTAGGGTAATAATCAGAATAACATACAGAAGTGTAACTATGCATACAAAATTGGAATGTTGTATGAAGTACTTTAAAGCTCATATCTTGTATCATGTCTGGATGTTGCATCAGGAAAATACTTAATTTCCACATGTATAGGGTTGATTCATGGTTTATTACTTTTAATCAATTAACAATCGATCCTTGGTGTCTAGATATTGACATTAAAACCACCGGTGATAACCAACAATATTAATTATAAAATTAATGTTTATGAAACAGATAGTTGGCGTTTTATTCAAACTACCATAAGCTGAACAATGAAACAAGAACACGTGATATCAACTTTGCTTTTGTTTATTCATGATGTCCTGTGGATCAATTAATAATCAATCCGTGGGATCTGAATATCAATATGAAAACCATTGGTGATAATGAACACTATTAATTATAAAATCAATGTTTATGAAATAGATAGTTGGTGTAACAGTTTTATTTGAATTAAGTACTGTAAACTAAACAATTAAACAAGTACACATGATATCAACTTTGCTTTTGTTTACTTATGACATCATGTGAATCAATTAATTATCAATCCGTGGCATCTGAATATCAATATGAAAACCCTTGGTGATAACCAACACTATTAATTATAAAATTAATGTTTATGAAACAGTTAGTGTAACAGTTTTATTTGAACTAAGTACTGTAAACTAAACAATCAAACAAGTACACGTGATATCAACTTTGCTTTTGTTTACTCATGACATCCTGTGAATCAATTAATTATCAATCCGTGTCATCTGAATATCAATATGTAAACCCTTGGTGATAACCAACACTATTAATTATAAAATTAATGTTTATGAAATGCATAGTTGGCAGTTTATTCAAACTAACATAAGGTGAACAATCAAAACAAGTACATGTAATATTAACTTTGCTTGATGCTTAACATCCAGATATTGACATAAAAATCGTTGGTGATAACCAACACTACTAATTATAAAATTAATGTGTAAGTAATCGATAGTTGGCATTTTATTCAAACTACCATAAGCTTAACAATGAAACAATAACACGTGATAACCACCTTGCTTTTGTTTGCTCATGACGTCCTGAGAGGTTTCGTGGAACTCTTTGTCTTTCAACAGTGTGTGTTTGTATTTGCTCGTCTGGGATGCCAGGCTCTTCAGGTTGTCCTCGGCAGTAGATCTCTCCAGCTCCAGCCTCTTCACCTTCTCTTGCAGGTTCTTCAATGCATCAACCACAGCTGTAATCATAATTGTTTTCTGTGCAGAGCTTACCAAATGATGTCTTTAGACACTTCTAAAAACGTACCATGATGTTGAGAAACTACAACTAATAAACATATTAACTAATTTACAAAATGTCACAAATAACCATTATTTAAATGTATACTGAATGGTAAAAGAAATACAAATTTAATTTGTAATGTTTGATTGAATAAAAATTAACCATATTTTGACGTTGGCTGTTTTGCAAAGTGGTATACTGAAGGCATGTGCAGAGAAGTGTAAAGCGTGCCCAGCATGAGTTTTATTGTTTTACAGGTTTTTCCCGTCTAATTTAATTAAACTGGATCGGAACAAACATCTGCATTTCCTTTGCTGTTCTGTATATATATGTAAGCCGCAAATATTCAAGGTAACTGTTTAAAAAAGTAACAGTTCATTTTTATAATATTATACACTGTAGATATTTTTAAATATTAATGTATATGATTGTGATGTCACAAGTTTATAAGGATATGCAGATTATGTGTTGAGATGACAACTACTTCTATAGAATATATCAAGGCGTTCAGTTTTGAAAACAATTATTTTCTAAAGTTTTACATATACACATGTATACTAATTACTAATCATAATGTTACAATAATAATAAATAATAACACTTAAGTCCCATACATTGTACAGATATGATCGAACTGACATTTGCAAAGATTTGCAAAAATATGTTGACATGCTTTCTAATAAAATATCTAGAAAGTTTTACCTAAATTTTGTACAGAATTTACGTAATGATTGCTGTTTTTAAACATTTGCCACATGTTAAACAGAAATGAAGTGCCAGCATATTAACTACAATTTGACCAACATGTATTTCAACACAAAATGTACTATATATATACCATCTCTATTGTTGACTGGAAATGAGGAGATGGTATTGCCGACAGATCTTCTGAATTCTGAGTTGATGAAGGGTCTGTGTTGAGGGTACTGCTGGTACTGTGTTAAGCTAATGGCATTGTCCGGCATACCGGAACTTGAATCACCTGTTGCTAGTGACAGCATATCCTAAAATAAAAAATATATAATTATAGTACTTATTAAAAACATGGTTTATGAATTTATACAATTAAAATGAAAGTGCTAGAGACATATAATAACAGAGTGAGTTTCGCATAACCTTTAAAACATGTACTGCACATCTACATTTACATGCACACTGTCCTTAAACAACAAACACCAGTGTTTCACGTTTAAGGCACACGATCGCACCCCACCATGCCCGATCGCACCCCACCCGTTGATTTCTACCAAGGAGCATGAATAATCGCGCTCCAAAAATACCATCAAGTTTGGTAATTCTCGTTTTTTGCGAAAATATCCAAATATAATTGGAATCGATCACATAAAAAAATTTCATCCTTTTAAAGATAAAGTAAAGTTTTTTTTATTTAACGACGCCTCTAGAGCACACTGATTTTTATCTTATCATCGGCTATTGGACGTCATACATATGGTCATT
>JAULBS010117367.1:0-14505 GCA_032355785.1 Symmetromphalus regularis | reverse complement strand
AAAGAAACAAAGACGACAATTTTTAATGAAATTTTTTTTAACTTATGCATGTCACACTTTTAGTCTTCCTTTTTTCTATGATCAAATTATCTATGAATGAACGTGAATTTTGAAGATGTAAGTGCCTTAAAAGCATCCTGGGGAAAGCCCTGTATGTATAATAAATAACAAATCAAACATGCAATTTATGTGGTTATCTCCATTTATCCAAATAAGGGGGTTAGCAAATTCAATTTAGGCAAGAGACCATTTTGCATCCCAGAAAAAAATTGATAGGAGTGCATGGGAGTTTGATCTTGCTCCTCTGAGATACCAAAATCTAATTATAATAATTTTCATCTAAATACCATCTCTCCTTCTTCTTTATCATCTTTCTTCCCGGGCACTTTTCCCACCTCCATCGGTTCAACATCCACCTTCCCTTCTCTATTGCCACGTGCTTCACCATTCTCTGCCACCTTAGAGCTGTAATATCAACATGCAACAGCAAGCTACACTGTACAAATTTAACATTTGTTCAACAAGCTAAAAACTAAATTGTCATTTTTTTTATAGGACCAGTTACATTTTCAGCTAGACTATATGGAAAACCATACAGTACTAGTTACAAAAGAAGGCTAACTATTGACCCTTCAATTATACTATCAATTACAAATCAGTTTCAAAATTATATAAATATACATGGCTTCTTCTTTTTTTAAATATGGTTTAATTTGCTTTGTAAATTCTGGAGTTGAAATCTTGTTAACAATTTAACTATTTGTTAGTCTAAGAATATAAGTTTAAAATAACAGCTGGGAATCTTGGATGGCTAAAACCCTTTTAAGTCTTGATGACAGAAATATGTAAATAATCAGTCAATATAAAAATTATATTCCATAACATTCCAATGCTTTAATAAAAGTTCAATGTTCCAATACTTTCTAGACTAGAAAAATAACTTTAAAAATTCATGACTGTAACAGTTTTCAACACTGTATACATGTAGCTAACATTTTTCTCTAAATTTAATTTTTTGTTAAAATTTTAAAACCTCAAAAATTCTAAGATTAATAAGCCAGACATATAATAAAAGGCAAAAAAATAAATAATAATCAATCATAAATTCTTTTTCACACAAACAATTAAGTTTTTCAAGTATATTAAAATTTATCTACATTAAATAACTTTCATTGTTTGGTCAGTACTTATTATATTAGATACAGTAGATAAATAATTTTAATATACTATACATACCTAGATTCTTCATTTTTTGGTGCTTTGTTTTCATCTGAAAGAAGACAAATGATAATGGGTAAAGGAAAAATAACAAAATATTTTTACTATATTTTCTAATAGCCAATGGTCATAAGAGTAAGATGTCCAAATATTCTGGCTTAAAGTTATTTCATTTCAGAGATATCATGATATTTGTGACAAATGAAATCTTTAACTTTTGAGGTGAGAAAATGTACATATCATCATGAACATTAAATTAAAACAGCATTTATTTAAAGTTCAAGAGAAAAGTAATAACATTTTTGGTTAATTTTTTCATAAACTATCTAACAATCCTACTAAAAGAGATGAGAAATAAAAAACCAAATTTTTAATTAATATATATTTTAAATTTTGCTCATAAATAGTTCTTTAAAAACATTTCCAAAACAGCAAGACTTATTTCCCCTTATTTCATCAAGAGATGGTGCAAATCCAAGACATTGGAGGCACCAATGATATTTGCACTCCCGAGAGTGAAATGGCTACAACAATTCATTTTCTTTCTTTGTGCACAATTACTTGAATTAGTCATCAGTATATTTTTTTTAGATAGACTACCTTTGTGATAGACTACCTTTACTGTATCCATACTTGTACAAACTGTTACCAATACCAACACCCACGGATACCTTCAAAATCGATAATTCAGACCAAAGGAAATCTAAAATTGTTGATACTCCATTTAAGTCTTAGTTTTTTTCAAAATAACCCTTGTTTCTTTAAGTGATTTTAAAATATAGGTGTTGTAAATAAAATAACTATTTTCAAAATGTTGTCGAATCAGTTCTTTTGAACCAAAAACACTTATCACCATCTTCGGGATGAAAAAATTACCAAACACTTCTTAAAAGTATCGAAAGCCATTAAATTTTAATGCTTTAAAACATGATTAAGCTCCTATGTACCTTGTTTTCCAGACATACTTACATATAATCATCACTAGGGTTCAAATTTGACTTAAATTATTGATAGACCTTTGGTCAAATTGAAACAACAAAAATAAAATCTACTGGCCCAAGTCAAAATCTAACAGATAACCATACTCGGATTTCATTTTTGAGGTAGTTTTCCACTTATTTTGCATTTTAAATCCCTAAATGACATTTATACTCAAACACTTTGGCGTGAGGTTTTAAATCCATTATACCACAAAAAATGAAATCAAAGAAATGTTTATTTCCATTCTACCATCACTATAAAATGAGTTTCATAGCTGGAACTGTTTCAATAAGTGGAGCCAATTGTGACAAAATAATGAATGTGGCGACAACTTGTGGCAATATTTTAAAACCTTTTTTTAACGGTAACGTTTTCGTCACATTTTAAAACTCAAATAAACTGCAAGCATGTGAGCAAAACTAATGACTGTGTTAAGTCTGTACTTCAATCGCAGGTATTATAAACATTTAATCCCACATCAGACAATTTACCAAACTGCATATTGTCAGACTGCTTGGCATTTGACTGTATTTGGGTCTTTCTTTACCTGCTCTTAGGGAAACTGCAGTAGTAAAATACCACTACTGAAAATGGAAAATCTCAGTATAGCAAAATAATATATAATAAACAAATTAGTTAATTAGTTAACTATTATCATGTGTATGTGCTAGCATTTTGGTGATATTTTTATCTTGAGGTGAATTTGCGTGAAATATGTATATATATTACATGTACATTGTTCTTAAAACAACATGCAATTTTTAGAATATGTTAGCCTGATGCCTGTGGCTAGTGGTTATTGCGGTCGGGCTACTAAATAATCACTTTCCACTAGCCCGATTGCTAGTGAAATTAAAAAAAAAACGAAGATAAAAACCCATAACGACAAAACTGCAATGAAAAGCGATCGACATACTCGTTTGGATAAATATAGTCAGACTATTATTATCACGGAACACGTGAAATAACTTGCTAGCGTAATCTGCGAAAACAACGGAGACCACTATTTCTGTGTCCGACAAGATGTCATAATATCCCGAAGACTGCCGAATGGTTTACCTGCAGATATGTTTTCTTCCGATCGAAACAAGCGCTCCAAATACTCGTTTCAATAAATAAAGTCCGACTATTATTAGCCTTGAATACGTCAAATAGCTTGTTTGCGTAATCTGCAAAACAACACAGACAAAGATTTCTGTTTCCGGCAAGATGTCCTAATACCCCAAAGACTGCTGAATTACTTTACTATAGAGCTTATTTTACTTCCAGTCAAAATAAATAAAACTTTTCTGTTCGTTTATCATTAAAAATACAATTATTATAAGTAATTAATTTATCCATTGTTATCTATTATATTGAAGGTACTGATTATTTTACTTTAGATTGTTAGTTTTTAGTCTTACTCCGACTGAGGTAGTCATCCGCAAATTCAGAGTCTCAGATTGAGACAATCGGCAGTGAATCGCACATGGCAAATTTGTAAATAAACTCTTGTAGGTCACCACCTGATAGATCTGTTGCGTTCTTTTGTTTTTGAAAACGGTGACACTAATCTTACAGTGAGTCAGGGTGCAGAAAAGCGCGTTTTGGGCAATTGATTTTTTTGAAAATCATGCTTAATTAGCGAGTCGATCCGATTGTCAAGTTAGAGTTTTATTTTTACTTTGTAGTGTTAGTAGGTAGGGCTAGTGAATTTCTAAGTCGGGCTAGTGAAAATCACTGATCCCATGGCTAGTGGATTTAAAAAAAAATTTAGAAGCCCTGTACAGTATCATTTCAATATTTTTTAAACCCAGCTTACAGCATTTCATATATCCTCCAGGCTGTATAACCATATTTTGTTTTCAAGTTTTGTTTGAAATTTTCTTTTTAAAATGAGCATTTTGAAGGTGGAATTGAAGCTTTCGAAAATGACAGCAGTTACAAAATGGTTGGTAATGACTCGTTCATTTTATTCTGTAGACAAACTATGTCAATGCTGAAACATTTTTTTCCCTTTTTTTATTTCTTATTAGGCATTTTATATATAAAATGAGAAATACCAATGACCATTTGCACAGAAAACCACTTTAAAAACCACTGAAAACTATGATGGGTGCTACTATATTGAAAAGAGACCCACCTCTGTAACCACACAATAACAAAAATAGCAATTATCCATCTATATCAAGAACAAGATTTAATTTTGGAAAGAGTTCCGCATTTCCCCCAATATCCTTCGCTCTAACCCTAATCAGTTGGGGAAAAGTTGGAACTCTTGCCGGGCAATTTTATTATTTATTATGTTCAATTTGGTGATGGGAATAATTTGGATGATTAATCTATGATCCATTAAAATTCACTATGAAATATACAAATGTAAAACTATGGTATGAGATCAGCTTTGCCTTTGTACGAAATCTCGAGAAACGTGTGGCCCTGTGTATGTGATTGGTTATTGTAAATATCCTGAGTAACATTAAATATTCAAGAAACTTTATTGAGATGCAGATGTACAATTCACAACGCCTGAATACTGATCATACCCCCATATAACCAAGCTTCGTCATCTTCAGTCGAAGGCACCGCCGTAGTGGCCGCCATACTTCAGTTTTTATCTCTCAGTATTTCCTTCCTTTTCTGAAAAGCATCTTCACAAATATTTTACCAGTACATCACACATCATTTTAGTAATTTAATGATACATTATATCGCGGAATGGCTTCTGAATGTCTACCATAAACATTCTGGAAGCTCAAATATTATGATTAAGTCGAAATATTTGTGCCAGAATGATGTGACTTTTTTTTCCAAACATATAAACAAAGAAAATCCCTTAAGGTATATAGACCACAGATGCGGAGAAGGAATATTGTTCTCTTCTTCTTCTCGTTCGGTGTCATATGCTGCTTTTATAACCTCTGATGATCTGTTTTAATTAACTTGTCAGAGGGAGGTCGCGGGATTACTGATTTAGCATGGTGCGCAACATAAATACTGTGATTACATATACTACAAAAAACAATGTCAGCGCCCATGTTAACCCAAATGTAAAACAGAATATTTAGTGTTTTTGTAGGATTTTGTGATTGCTGCATTGTTGAATATTGTGTAAGTTTTGAAATATGTAAGTAAATATTTTAAGGTCGCACTTTATATTTTCTTCAACACTTCATGGAAAACACCATATCAACATTTTGTTATGTTGTAAATTCGTGTTTGACAGCACGTTATTCGCGTTATATAATATATCAAAAGCTGTGCTAGCGGTACTGAAAACAAACAGTTCTCATATCAAAGTTGTGGTATGTGCCTTATTGTCTTACACGTACAAAAAGCTTGAATAGTGGTAATTGAAAAGAGTAGCCTATGACTATGTGGCGACATTATTTTTTTGTTTTTTGGCTCAGTTGTTTAAAGCAAGGTTAAACTAATCATGGGTTAGTTGAATATTTCAAAACCAAATTATAAATCATTGCAAATAGTAATTGAAGAGATATGTTGAAACTTAGATTAATATAGCCTAAGGTATCCATAAATAATCAAATTGGAAGTATATTTGAACTTTTTATGAAGATATTTTAAAGAGAAATATTCATCTACCCCATTGTTAGCTTAACAATACTTTGAACAACTGGGCCCATATGTTTAGCATCTATTAATGCAAGTAGGTGCTAATTAATAATAATGAACTAGGGTGGCTTAAATTCATTTTCTTTGTTGTTTGATATATGTATGTAATATCATTAATACTCATGTCTTTGACTGGGTCAAACCTTTATTTTATTTTTTTCAGAATGGCATTCCTGATTAACACTAACAGCTGCCGATTTCTTGTTTGGAAGAAAGTCCAGCAGAGCGTCTTACTAGTGAAACATTTTGAGAATTTCAGTTTCCAGCTGTCTTCCATTTCTTCCAGACCTTTCTCATCACATGCACACCAACATGCAAAAATATGTAAATCACATTTTCTGGATGCAAATCAGCATACATTTATTGTTATAAAGACTGGAAACCATGATTTGAGAAGTTTTTCTTCAGCTACAAGTATTTTCATGAAGAAAAAAGAAACAAATGATCAAGCACTCACAAAGAATTCGATAGTCCAAGTTTTTGACATTTCTGACAAATTTATAGGTAAAATGACATTATCAAAAGCTGAAGAAATTGCAAAGCGTGATGATTTGAAAATCATGGATATTGGAAGAAATGCTGATAATATTCCCTCTTTTAAGCTGATGACAGGGAAGCAACTCTATGAAGAAACCATGAAACAGAAAGGTCACAAAAAAATGGAAGGTGTTAAAAAAGAGAAGGAATTTCGTATTACTTTAAATATATCTGATCATGACCTAGAAGTCAAGTTAAACCAGATGAAGACTATGATGAAAAAAGGAGTGAATGCTAAAATTGTTGTGAAAGCAGATCGGAAGCATAGTGAGGTGTGTAATTTGTTTTAAATTTACTTTCGTTTTCTCATCCAATCAAATGGTTGAAGTGTACTAGAAACAATTACTGGCACACATCCTTAACCAGTACTGTAATCTATCGTTTGTATTGGGTAGTTGGTCATGTAGGAGGTACACAACTGTTTCTAAGTCCATGTTTATATTTACATGATATAATAGACACTAGTTCATACATTTCAGATAGTATGAGATTATGCTCATAAATAATTTCAGTTTATGTTCTTTTAACATAAAGTCAAAGATCACAGTTCAAAATATGTCAGAGGCTGGCTCACACTTGACTATACACATGTCAAAATTTCCAAATGTTAGACATCACTTATTTTATGTACTATTTGTTATTTAATTTCATTTAATCTGTTTTTGCAATTTTGATAACCAAATTATGCTTTAAAAAAAAGTTATAAATAACAACAGTTCATTTTAAACGTGTATTCAGTAGAAAACAGTGAGTATTTTTATGTGGGTTTGAGTTCTGTACTATAGTACTTTAAGAAGTGCAGGAGTGAAACAAATTTCTTTATATTTTCAGGCAGAAACTAATCAGTTGCAGAGTTCCTTGATGAAAAAAATTACAGAGAGTGTTCAAGATTTAGCAATAATGAAGAAATCATCAAAGACAACCACTGATCTTGTCTTTCTTCTCAAGGCCAAAGATCAACCAGAAAGTTAAAGATTTTTTTTATACTACATGAACATTGGGAAACAGATTGTTTCAGACGTAACATCTTTTTTGATAACCAACCCTATCCGGCACACATGGGTATATACATATGCAAATTCTAACATGTGCAAGTTTATTTTGTGTGAATTTTTGTTTTTTCTCATCAGAATATTTTAACAATTCAACTTTGTAATACAGTCTTGCTGCCAGTATGCAGTCTTGATGTACTGTGACATTATATATGATTTATCCACGACAGAAGGAATTAGATATTGTGGTATGAAAAACATTAAAAAATATATGCTTGTATGGATAATAGTATCTTCGACTTGACTGGTTCTCACAAAATTGCTTTCATGGTTAATCTCATTGTTTAGCTAACATACAAAACCTAACAAAATTTAATCTCATGGGAGATAAATTTAACTCTTCTTGATATGAAGTGTTCTAGTCTGGTGAAATTAAAATAGACCAGACCTGAGTCAATTTAACCCAGATTGATGGACTTAACAATTTGACATCGCTACTGTGAAAGTTATTTTGTATTATGTCAGACTACTTTTACTATGGAATAACCTCATTTTTTGTTCTCCTTGTAAATCTACTGGTTATATAACTGTATAATAAATATAGTAAATACCAGAAGTATTAAAATTGTAGACTTTGGGCACTAAGCAGACTACACTAGAATGTTACGAGATGCTGTGTTTATCAGACTGGCAAATTTGCTAATGTCGTATTAAAAATGGGGAAATATGTTGGCAGAAAGAAAACACCTGTATGATAGTAATCTCAATAGCAGTCATTCACTCATCCTCTCCATTTGGAAATAGTAGGAGAGTAATTCATTATCACCTGAAAATAATTTCAAACAAAGAAAATTTATATGAGGAATGCAGTTTTGATCTTCACATTTCACAAGATAAAACAAAATACCAAAAGATCACTACAGAAAAACTTGCCACTTTCCATTTTTGGTTATTTCTTCTTTAGCTAGTGTATTTTTTATTTCAGTGCATGACATTTATCTCTTTTTAACAATTATAGGCTCACTCTAGATGGGAGAGTTTAGTGATTTTTTTTATAATCATTGTTATTGGATACTGGTACTTAAATCATTGTTGTAAATCTTTGGTTTAGTTACTGCATCAGGAAAACCAATGGGATTGCATTACCTGTAAATTATATTTAAAATATTTAAAGGTGAACTGTAATGTTTACTCAATTTTATTCTAGAAATGTATTTCTGAAATATTATTTTATTATAGCTAAACTTATAAACATTGTAAATACATAAAAAAAAATTTTTGAATGTGTTTATTGAAAAATAAAGTTTATAAATCTTGCATCACTCTTTTATCCATGCACATAGGGATTGAAATTGGCTGGAACCTGTCAGAACTTGGCTCACTTGTTTGAAATCCAATAACTGATGATTAACAATAAATGTGCTCTAATGGGTATCTTGTCAGATTGTTGTTCTGGCAAGCTATCAAGTCCGTCAGTCTGAATCAAGTTACTGACATTCCCACCCCCACTCCACCAAAAAATAAAAAAATAAAATAATCATTTAATGATTTAGGTCTCTGGAGGAATCAGTTTTACAGATACATGTGTTTTGATATCATGATTTAAATGGGTCATTTAAAACCGTGCTTGTATAAATGCATAATAACTTCCAGTCCTTTAGGCTGGCAGACAAAAATATCTTATAAACCATAAATATCCTGATAACACAAACTGAAAACATGAATTTATCTGAAACTCCATATTTTAGCGTAAGTCTGTAATACTTTGCAGTTAAAAACCATCAAATTAAAAAACAAACATTGTCCTTCTTTTGGGGTTCTGCAGCAACTTCCACATTTTTCATGATTTCTTAGAACACACCACTTCATTTATGTATGACAAGAGTAAACACAAACAACATCTGCATAGCAACAGTTTATTTTTATTGTAATCGCAGCCATATCCACACAACTAGCTTACAAAGGTCAAAATCATGGTTGTATTAACGTGTATAATGCACATAAAAGTTTATGTATAAGGTACAGTGTTGATTCAAAACTGAACATATGAATAGGAAGTGATTTAACATCTACAGATCTCTGTACATATAGCTGCAGATAGTATAGAATATTATAAACCTAACATGATTCTTATAAATTTCATTGTTATTTGTAAGGTTAGTAACTAATTTTGTTAGCCACATAATATTAAATTTTGTAAAATAAATAAAAATTCATTATAAAAGTCTACCTAACTGGGCTTTTTCTCACTTTTTACAACAGTCTTAAAAATTCGAAAATGTATTTTATACATCTAGCTGGTCTCTATTTAATTAGCCATAAAAAAATATCCATTACAATTAATTTACCAAAGTAAATAAAAATGTTTTTAAACCAAATTTATAAATTCTGTGAGTGATAATTTTCTCCATCTAGTTACAGTATTAAATATGTAAGTTATGTTCGACAGATATATAAAATTTAATTGCATCTCAAAATTTCTCAATTATACCAGCTTGAAAAAAGCAAAAGAAATCCGACATCTGTATAGATGACGAATGCATAAAAAAAACACTTATCAGGAAGGCGCAATAGCTACCTAGCAAGTATAATAGCTACCTAAAAGGTATGATAGCTACACGTAGCTGTCAATAGTTTAAGAGACGATATGTAACAATATGTAACTACTGCAATTGTGGAAGACAAGTATGGCACATAAGAAATTGTTCACAGTTTTTGTGTTGGAAAATACACAGTATATTTAAAACATGGAAGTACAACAGTTATAAATCCTGGTATACAGTAAAACAAAACATGCACATGTAATACACTTGGGGCATAGCAGGGACCAGGTGCCCATCAATTCTTTTTGAAGTTCTGGAGGGGGATGGGATGGGTTGAAGTCCCTAAAACCCTACAGACCCAGCCATGGGTTAATACAGTTCTGGTAATATGCACATGATTACAATCAACTGGGACAAATAATACATACAGTAATAATGCATGTTATATTAAACATAACGAATTTATAAAAGTATACTTATATGTAATATAGCAGTAATTGTGTTAATTATGTATATAATATGAAATGTTAAAAAATTGCATATTGTTCATAAAATATATACAGGTGCTTATTACACTTAAGGGATGCTCAAAAATTACGTAATAAAAAATAATTTTTTTTTTCTATTTTAATTTTTTCCCACCCATCCCCATACACATGTAACACATTTTACAATACTAGTAATTTTAAGTACTATCATAACATTCCACAACCC
Organism: Symmetromphalus regularis; assembly: GCA_032355785.1. Lineage (NCBI taxonomy): Eukaryota > Metazoa > Mollusca > Gastropoda > Neomphalida > Neomphalidae > Symmetromphalus > Symmetromphalus regularis. The sequence continues at coordinate 3,908 of JAULBS010117367.1, read as the reverse complement.
TCCTAAACCTCTCGAACATTAAGTAATTGTTGAACAGTCCCTTATGGTACATTTGTCAGTGTCGCGTACACATTTACAGCAAAAATTTTCAAAGAATAAAATAAACAGAATTGAATGTTTGGAGCAACCACAATAATTAATAATACACACACGCACACACACATATATCAGGGGTGTACATTAACCTTTTTCAGATACTGGCCAGCCGGGGCAGTAACCTGGAAAAATGAACCAGCCCACACAAATTTCCAGCTGACCCCCCCAAAAATATGGGCCAAGAATGGGAGAACTAAAGGCTGGAAACTGGTACATGCTATTGAATAATTTAACATTGTTTCTGAATTGTTCTTGTCATACACCACACACATTATCATCATCTGCACAATATACATAATATTATTACGTTAATCGGTATTAATTAAAAAGCTTGGTGTTCCAACAAATGTGATATCCATAACTATTTATTTGTGGAAAATGGTAGGATATGTGGAACTAGCATGGGGTTCTAGAAGTGTACACAAGAAGTCCTTTAATTTTTTTTATCACAAAAACATATTGAGCATGGAGCTTCCATTACAGATTCAATAGAGGCATCCCAAATTATAATCTCAAATTTCTTTAACATGTATGTAATACTTCTATCAACATTTACTGGGTTCCCACAGATCTTGTAAACCACTGAATATCAAGGAATTTAAAACATTTTCTATCACTTAAAAATCATGGAATTTGGACTTATTGAAAAGGTCTTAGAAAATCATGGAACTTTTTTCATTTGTAAAATTCATTTTATGCTTTCAGTCCAAATAAAAATGATTTTTTATTCTAGTCAACCTGATGTACTAATATTTGCATCATACAAGACTTTTCATGGCTCACCTCTATTAATAATATTATGAAAAATCCTATTTACTGACAATATACTTTTCTCATCCATTGAAGATGAGAGTCAGTATGTGCGTTCTGTAAAGATGAGAGAATAGACTTTTTGATAACACATTAAACAGAAACCCACGGAAACTGATGATGACAAAGTTTGATTTTAAGGTGTTTTTAATACCTCAATGATAACACAGACAGTATTTAATTTTTTAACTGGCAAGTCATCGACACTGTTGAACAAACAATGTGTGAATCACTTTTTATTGTTTGGTGTTATTAACTCTGATCAAATTGGAATGTGAGTGAAATATGTAATATCTAATTTTATATTGTTCTTATTTTATTTTAACTTGTATCAACATTTTTATTTGTTTCTCTAGGTTCTCTTATAGAATATAGTATTCGGACAATGCCTGTAAGCATGAAAGGTGAAATCCTCGTGCAGTTATTTCTACCAATCATGACCAGGGTTGTTAACAATTCTGGGTAGATAGCGACAAATCACTGCTACAATACTACGCATTACAATGTCAAGACACAATGCACTTTGCACCAAGATGGGAACATCACATCTTATAACATAGCAAAGGGTGGTTTCAATTTTTGTTTTTGTTCTTCAATAAATAACTGAACCCTTTCGGTGTTACTGAGTGATCATTCAAAACAATACCTTTACATACATTGCAAATGGATTTGTTACACTATATAACAAATACAGTACAAGTTTTAATCACAATGCATTTAAAAATCTGTTTCAGCCACTAAACATATAATAAGGCAACCAATGCTTCTGCAGAAATGGGGTGTTATTTTGTCATTGTTATATTAAGCATGAAAAACAAATTTAAACTTTTCAAGATTATAGTGTGGGGGTAGTCAATTAGCCAACAAACTTATATTTCAATATAAAATAACTTTTAGGTAACAATTTTTGGCCGTACTGCCATCGCCTATACATATGTACCATGCTTCCTCTTTTCTCCTTAAAATGTTAGCTACAACCTTGAACAGTGACATATCAAGAGAGCAGCCGTGTCCCCCTCCCTGAATCTCATGTTTTCAATCACCACCTTTTATATTTCCCTTCCAATCCTATTAGTGTTTCTGTGTTGTTGCCCCACCCCCCACCCCAAATAAAATCCTGGCTATGCCAGTGACCCTGAAATGCATTACTTCTGTGTAACACCTCCATTTGTCTAGTGAATTACTTTCCTTGTATGTTTGCAACAGTAGAAGTAAATCTGCACTTTAAAATCCACATCAGTATTGATGAGACATTAATTCTTTGTCATCCCATCATTGTAAAACAAATATCTAGATATTAACACTATACATAATGCAAAGTGTTAGTCAAGAATTTATTATTTTTAGCATGGGGTTGGGTGGTATTTTCATTGATTTGTGAATGAATGCTACCACAGCTTTGTTCAAATATCCTATGTACAGTGATATGATTTTAACACATCAGTTCTGATTACACACAAGTAGCTAATAAAAAAAACAGTAAGAATGTCAAGAGTCATTTTTGCTGTTCTTATTTAAAAACAAGTCACATTGTGCATGTTCATGTTACACAAAAAACACACAAAAAAGCCAGAAGAAAAACAACACTTGGAATGAAAGAGCAAAGTCTCAGTAACGGAGAAAGGACAGGAATGTTTGTTTATGATGCCCGCATTGTTTTGTGTTACGTGTCATACTCAAATAAACTGTGGGTTTTCTAAGCTTGTAGAGTAATGAGTCATCAGCATCAGCTCCCCACTTTTGTAAACAAAGTTTTTTGAGATCTTACACGCCTTTTGGACACTATTAGCAATGCAGAACATGTATCATGGTACTGCATGCTATACTAAGCAGTTTTGTCACTTTCACACACGATAGGAGATGACTTACATTCTAACCTAGATTCTAAACCGTTGTCATCATGTGTACAGTACGAATGACATCAAAAGGTGCATTGACAAGCCCAGTCATAGTTTCTTTCATGGACAAAACAAACATCTATATGCAAGTAACTTGTTTCCTTTAATATTACTTCTTAATGCATGACTAATAGACATTATGACCTTGGGGCAAGGTCACAGGAAAATTCTTAATAAGTGGTTAAATTTGGGTGTTTTTGTATAAATAGACATTTCATGGCATCCATAAATTTGTGGATTCATGAATTGTATTATGGAATGGTATGTTCAAACATTTCATAGTATTTTTAATTTTGTGTGTTCTTTCAACCACCAGTTATACAAAAATTGAAAATAATCTGTTTATAAATAAAATATTTAATATTTCAAATGTTAGTGAAGAAAACTATTTACATGTATATTAATTCAAAATACAGCTCAATAAAATAATTTGCTTTACTGTCAGTTGATATTCATTCCAACTGGTGATACGAGTATAAGCACTATGTATAATTGTATCATTTACAGGCAACAGGGTTCCCAAAGTGATTAAAACAAATCCTAGACTCTTCTAGGGAAATTATTTTTTTTAGAACCCTTTATATTAAAAGTAAAATAGTAATAAGTCTCACCTCTCTTTCCATACCAAATACAAAAAACAAGCATGGAAACTTGTGTAAATGGCAAAAAATCACTGACTTCTATCACCGACTTCTTGCATTTAAAATTCCTGCGAATGTCTAAAGACTGCAGATTATTCTTTCCACGAGTAAAAAAAAACAAAACATTTTAGCAATGTAAAAAATACATGTTTATGTAGAAGTGGTGAGGTAAATACACAAGTGGTTGCCAATATCATGTTTATATATACAGTATCATGTTTATGATTATATGTAGTATGTACATATAATACCAATGGCAGGGTTTCACGTTTAAGGCGTGCGCTCGCGCCCCACCGCGCCTGTAGATTTCGACCAAGGAGCTTGAATAATCACGCTCCAAAAATACAATTGAGTTCGGTAATTATCGTTTTTTGCGAAAATATCCGAATATAATTAGAATCATTTTAAATTATCACGAATATTATAAATAAATCGACCCAAAATATGTAATAAATCTTCAACT